>PVJI01018591.1:0-33018 GCA_004026765.1 Micronycteris hirsuta | reverse complement strand
TATAACAAACTAGTGGACTTGGAGGGACAGAAAAAATGTACGGCTGGACTGTGGAAAAGCAGGCAGAAAAGTGAGGTGGGCAGGGAACAAATCACAAAGGGCATTACAGACTACATAAGGAGTCTGGATTTTATTCTAATTACTATGGAAAGCCACTAGCAGGCTTTAAGCCTGGGAGTAGCAAGACAGGATCTGATTAAACATATAGTTTCTCATTTAGAACACATTCTCAAGTGGAAATAATGTTATAAATGGTGGTGCTACAGTACTGCTTCTGTGCCTTCATTTATGTACTGTCTGTTCTCTACAAAGTTATGTGCTAAGTACTGATGAGGAATAAAACAGGGTTTCTGACCTTGAGCTCTCAGCCTGGTAGAGATGAGCAACACTGAACAAATCATCACAACTATAATACTTATAAGAGTGGAATATGTAGAATGCTGTGAGCACCCAGGGCAAAGGGTAGTTAATCCAGCCTGCGGGAGTCCAGGAAGGAAGACTTCACAGAAGACCCGAGTCTTACAGGACAGGCAGGGATTTCCCTAGTGCATTACTTTAGGCATAACACCCATACCACTGGTGGGACACACGAAAATTTAGGAGCTATTTTAAAAGACTATTTTAAAGTATTTATGTAAGGTTATTAAGGTAGGATGGGAAAAAAAGAAGAGTTAACATATCAAACTTCCAACTGCAACTTCACAAGCAATGCTTAAACAAAGCTTATTAAGAACTTCAATTACTTGGTTTTCCTACAACACTGAAATGCAATAGTCTGCGTGTCACTTTAACAAATTGGTCTGTCTCACAGATAGAGCACAGACTGACAGGTGTCACAGGGGAGGGTACTGCAGGGCTGGGTAAAAAAGGTAAAGGGATTAAGGGAGAAAAAAAACTCATAAATTTGTCCTTTCATTTTCCTTATTTCTAAGAGTATCTTCTTGAATGTTATAAAAAGCAAAGATAAGTTCTAAAATTAGCTTCTTATGCCTGCAATAAACCTTTCAGGAGGTAAACAAACAAAAAAGTTGGTCTGTGACTCTAATCATGTCTGTTACCCACTGTGAGCCTGGGTTAGAACCTCAAACATAGCAAATCTTTAAAACGTATCAAACTATCAAAACTTCATACAGATTTTTAAAATATTCCCAATGAAGAAAATAAAATATTCCCAATAAAAAAATAAAATATTCCCAATACTCTCCACCAGATTTGAAACTTATTAAAATTTTTCTTATTTGCTTTATCTTTCTATACATGTGCATACATATATACAGTGGTGGGCAAAAGTGGGTTCATAGTGTAATACAAATAAATAATAATTATTATTAATATAAGAACAGACCTTCGCCTACAACTGTAAACCTACTTTTGCCCACCCCTATACATACTTTATAAGCCATTTGAAAGTGCTGAAGACTTCATACCTCACCTTAAAACTCTTCAACTTGCATCTCCCCAAAACAAGAGCATTCTCCTATATAATCACAATGCCATTATCATGATGTAGTCCCATTTGTTTATTTTTGCTTTTATTGCTTTTGCTTTTGGTGTCGGAGTCAAAATATTCATTGTCTAAACTGATTAAATTTATTATTACTTGTATTTCATTATTTTTTCCTTTGTATTGAATGTATTGAGGTGACAGAAGTTAACAAAATTATACAGGCTTCAGGTGTACAAATCTACAACACATCCTCTGTACACCAGATTCTGTCCTCACGACTGTAAGTCACGTCTCCGTGCGTCACCATGTATCCTCCCCGCACTCTCCTCTACCCACTCCACCCCCAACCCCAGCAATCACCACACTGTTGTCCACGTCATGTGTTTTTTTCTTTTCTGAGCAAAAGCTCAATCCCTCCACCCTCCTCACCCAGTCATGCCCCACAGCTGTCAGCCTGCTATCAGCCTGTCACTATTTTGTCAGTTCATTTTGTTCATTAGATTCCACCTATGCCTGAGAGCATATGGCACTGTCTTTCTCTGCCTGGCTTACTTCACTTAGCATAGTCCTGTCCAGGTCCATCCATGCTGTTGCAAAGAGAAAGAGCTCATTCTTTTTTTTACGGCTGAGTAGTATTCCATTGTGTAATCATTATTTTTATTTTTAAAATGTAATAACTTTATAAAATTTAGGTTAAAAAGTCAGACTTTTAAAATTTAATTTTAAAAATATTAAAATAATTGTAATCAATATGGCAAAAATTATGAACGTGGCACACGCCAGACGGACACTTTGGGAGTGCGGCATGAGAGGCAGGACACTCCAGGTGGCCACACCCACAGGAAAGGACGTACAGAAGACCGTGGTCTCGAGGTGGCTGGAGTGACAGCATGCGTAAGAGGGAGGTGAGCTGTACAGTGACTGGGGAGGAGCTCTTCCAGCATCGTCCGTGTCTTCCTGAGAAGTCTGGACTCTACCGTGCTAGTAGTGGGGTTTTTTCACGTGATAAAATCAAGTTTGTTTAGAAAAATCTATCTGGTCCCAGCGCACTCGGTAGACTGAAGAGGAAAGATGGAGAACAATAGAAGGCAACTGGACAAAGTTTCTATTTTTTCACACCAAAATATACACAGCATTTTAGTTATGGGTTAAATACACCTGCTATACTGGCAAATGAACAAAATAAAATGTTCATGTTATAGAAATACAGCATTAAAGAAAAAGTCAACAGAAACACATCAATTTTGAAAGGAACCCTTTAGCACTTTTGAAACATTTAATAGAGCTGGCTCTTTTTAACACCCAGTTTCACTTTCCAAAGTGGCTTTCCTTTGCTTTGTCAAGATTCATCGCTGGCACCGATTTTATGTTTATCCGTCACAGTAAAAATAAAAATTTCTGAAGAAAACTAATGGAAAAGAGGTGGGGTGCAGAACAGATACCAGTTTTCAAGCATGCAGAAGGCCCTCAGGGCACTCCAGACAGCAACTCCAAGGGGCTCCATTTACAGAGCTCAGGGGGAAGGCTATATAGCCCAAGGTTGCCTACCTGGTAGAACAGGTCCTTCATACCCCTTCAACTAGGAGAACTCTAGTTTTATTTGTTCTGGGCTTCCTAGCAAGATTTCATTTGAACAAAGAGTCGCATAGCTTTAAAAAATATTTGAAAGCCAAGGAGTCAGAACTGCACGGACTCCGAGTTCCACAGGGAAGTTGCCAGGGGACAAAACAAACACCATCACGGAGGAGGAATGCAAAGAAAGAGACCCAGGAAGACAGGCCTCCAACAGGAACAGCAGCTTTAGGGCAGAATGAGGATTCTGTTTGGGCCAGTGGGACGCCCAAACTGGAGAGGTCCAGACAGCAGAGAACATATATATATCTGAAACTCAGCAGAAAGGTATAGGAAAGCAGTAGAGCCAGGTGAAGTCTAAATGCAGCTGAATTCACAAAGAGATGTAAAGAGAGAAACAGGAAGGGTCTGAAAGGTCACCGAGAGCAAAAAGAAAGGGTCTGCCTCAAGACAGGACCAAATGGAGCCACTGAGGGCCACTTCAACAGGAGACCAGAAATGTGGGGTAATCTGTATCCAGGAGCAGAGAAGGTGCAGGCTGGACTGGTTAGGGGTGGTATTCTACAGAGCAGAGGCCTCGGAAATGCAAGGGGGCCAGAGTAAAGAGTACTGGCCAGGAAACAAATAAGATTAGACAATGAGTCCAGGCCCAAAGATGCTGAAACTCTGAAATAAAAAAAGAGGTTGCAAGGAGGTCAAAGATGAGCCAGAGAGAGTAAGGAAGCCCCTCCAGGATGCTGTGGAAAAATGTAGTACCAAAACCTAAGATTTCACTGGTAGAGCTATTCTGGAAAGAGCTCCTTTTACCTAAAGTTAACAGGAAGCCAAAAATCAGGATAAAGGTCAAGGGAAAGGGCAATCTTCAGAGCCCTGGGTCTAGCTGTAAGAGCCAGGGAGCCGTCCTCCTGCACTCACTGCAGAGAAGTGAGACCACTCAAAAAGGGGAGGCCAGCAGAGTCCACCCAGACAGGGGTCTGGCAACAGAGTCGTTTACAGCTTCTCCCAGTTCACCTAGGAGACACTATGTGCCCTCAAGGAAAACCAGGTGCAGGTAAGCCTCGGGTAGATCTAAGTTTATTTCCCAAACTTGTATACACTGTTACTTGGATTAAACAATAAAAACTATGTATATTTTAAATGTGAATATAACTCATGACTGAGGACTGAAAAACCAACTTTAAAAGAAAACAAAAATAATAAATAATTACATTAAGAGATCAAGAGGTTCAGGTATCATAAATGACCATAACAACAAAACACCCAAAGTTTTTCAAATTTCTAGCTTTAGTTACTAGCCCACCTACTTCTGCCCATTTTGCTCAATAATAAAAATGAATACTAACCCCAAAAAACCATATTACTGGAAAGAATACCTACCTATTAATTTTTTTAGAGGAACTGATATCTCTTCTAACAATTTACTTAGAAACTCCAATTCATATTTTACAGATTAACAAACTGTCTCTGGTATGTAAACTAGATTTTTCAAAATATTTAACTGTCAATTCAGGAACATAATAATACACAATAAGAACAGAATGGTGTAAGAAAGGTGCTCACTAATACCCTGGGGACAATATCTTGCCTAACAAACATACTTTCACAAAAACTTATTAACACTAGAAAACAACTAACCACTCTGATTTTCTTAAGAACTAAGTAGTAATTTAAGGCACGCGTGTGCACACACACGCACACACACAAAATCAGGCTTCACGACACTGTCACTTCCTTAAGGGTTTCAAGACAGTCAAAAGCACTGCTGTCAAGAAGGAAGTGGGAGGGGTAATCAAGAGGTGCTCTAAGGTGTCTGCCTCCCCTGTAACACATAGTATTCAGCAAACTCACTCTATGGTTACTATGCTAATACAGGTATTAGAAATGAAAGAGAAAAAAAAGAAAACAATAATAAAGGAAAAAACTTATACCTCTTTAGCCATTCTCAAAATGATTAGCTGCTCTACTCGTTATCCTTAATTTTGTCAACCTGCTTTCTCTCATCTATGACTGGACATCTATATTTCACAGAGCTAAAGTAATATAATAAATCTAAAATATAAAGCATTAATTATACATTTATCATTATTATGGGGGCTACTGAGCCTCTGCAAATACTCACTAGTTTTCCATTAATACAGAAATGACAGTGAAATAAGGCAAAACCTCTACTAACCGGAACAGCTGGGGAATGAGTCATTTAATCATCTCTGTCACATAGCTGAAGGCTTATGTACAACTCTGAACACACAAACTTTTTTGGTTAGCTGTTCTGGACAGAATGCTTTGACTTAGGCCAACACTGTGACCAGCAGTGATCAGTTACATAGTTAAGATGGATGGCATGGGAAGACTCACAAGGCTCTGGATCCCCATCCAGATGAGATCTTAGACTGTTGCAACCTTTGCTCTTACACTTTCCCTGTCTTCCACACTGCTGTCATATTCTGTTTCCATGTCTTTCTTTTGTTCCAGTGACTGTCAGAATCATATCTAAGGAAAGGGTACCTGGCCCTCACAGCTTGCTGGATACCTACAGAGCTCTTCCAAGGGAGGTGTACAGGGTTCTGAGATCCTTATTTTACCAGCTGTGGAAATTTTTTTAATGAATTTCCTCAAAAAGAAATTTTGACACACGCTACAATATGAATGACCAGTGAGGACATTATGCTAAAGGAAATAAGCCACTCACAAAAGGACAAATACTGTATGATTCCACTTGTATGAGGCAGCCAGAGCAGTCAAATTCACAGTCAGAAAGTAGAGCAGTGGTTGCCAGGGGCTCGGGGAGAGGGGACCGGGAGTTGTTGAGTCGGCCAACAAGTCCATATGTTTTTTCCGTAAAATAAAAGACACATTTTTCATTTTCACCAATAACTTTATTGATTTGGATATTTTGAGTATGTCGGCTATCTCCCGCTATTGGCTCCTAATGGGTAGAGGCAAAGGTGCTGCTAAGCATCTTCCAATGCACACGACAGCCCCACAGCAAAGAACTGTTTGGCCAAAATGTCAATATTACCAAGAAACTTCACAAACCACTTTTGACATGTTCCATCAGCCACAGCACCTTCTCCACACACTGCATAAATCTTTTTTTACGTTTCAGTTGCATTTTTACCTTTCTTGAAATAATAAGCATAATACACTGAAAATGTTGCATATTTTCTTCCATCTTCAATATTAAAGTGACTGCACAAAAATTCACCAATTTTGATACTTTTTTTAAAATGCACGCTGATATGACAGCTGTCACAATATAATCTAACAAAATTGTTTAGAATGAAGTTAAGACAACTAAGTACTACTTGAGCATCATGCAGGAAAAACTAAACGAACTTTTTGGCTAGCCCAACATTATCAGTAGGTATGAATTTCAGTTTGGGAAAATGAAAAAGTTTTACAAATAGTGGTGAGAATCGCGTAACACTGTGAATGTACTAATACCACTGAATTGTATGCTTTATAATAGTAAATTTCACGTTATGTATATTTTACCACAACTTATAAAACTTAAAAAATTTTTAAGTAATGAAAATTTACTTCCTCATCAGTTACCCTTCTAGACAGGTGATAATGTTAAGTACATCTGCGTTATCACCTAATCATTCCAAGGTTACTTTACAATGACATGAGTAATAGTGAGCCCAAATGGTTTCTTCTTATTATGATTCCGAATTACCATATACTATTTTTAACCAAAAAAACCTTATTTTTTATAAAAACTGATCCATAAGAAAGAACACTAGCAAAATCTCAAAGACAAGAAATGACCCCAATCTAGGTAGCAAATTAATGTGAAAAGAAAAATCAGTGGCCTTCCCACTCAGCATATATTACACTGAGCAGCCATCTCACACACTTTTTTAAAAACTACTCAGGCCCTGGCTGGTGTGGCTTAGTGTCAGCCTGCGAACTGAAAGGTCTCTCGTTCAATTCCTGGTCAGGGCACAGGCCTGGGTTGTGGGCTGGGTCCCCAGTTGGGGGCACACAAGAGGCAACCACACATGGATGTTTCTCTCCCTTTCTCCCAACCTACCCCTCTCTCTAAAAATAAATAAAGTCTTTAAAATAAAAAAATGAAAGAAACTGTTCAGAGTAAAAACAATAACTTAGAATTCAAAACAAAGTACTTGCTAACACTTTATTTTTTAAATTTATTTTTAATCAAGTATAGTCGGCATACAATCTTATATTGGTTACATAGTTTCAGGTGTACAATATAATGATTCAACATTTTTATACCTTACAATGTGATCACCCCACTAATTCTATTCATCATCTGTCACCTCACAGACTTACCACAACATTGTTGACTGCTGACTAATACTTTGAGTTGAACCTCATCAGGAGAAACCCTTGAGGCATTTTAGTAACTGCTGAATTTCTCAGCCCATCTCGTGTTGTCATTCCAAATATGACTGTCCTGCAAGTGACAGCAAACCACCTTCCATCTCTCATTGAAGACTTCCTCCTAATATCCAGACCCAACTTTCCCAGACCAAACAGGTACTTTCAAGTGCCCTATCTGCCCCAAATTAGTCTAGCAGTCAACCTTTCTCTAGATTAAGCAAAAACTTCAAAAGGAACCTACATGCAGCACCGGCAGAAACGCCACCTTATAGTCTCTCCCTGCATAGCCAAGTGCTTGGCTCTGAAGTTACTCAACTGTCAAACCACAAAAGTCATGAGGGACTTAATACCACACTGCACAATATATAGACTACATTTTTTTGTTTTTAAATTATGTCCTTGAGTGACCATCTAAAGATAAAGAAAGATGAATAAGGTTATAAACATCTTCTTGAACAAAAGAAACTAAAAAATAATTATATACTCATCTTCAGGTGCCTCTGATATAGGCAAAGGTTTACAAACTTGTTAAACCTTCTGCAGTGAGGTCATAATTTTTCTATTAATAATTTATCTTTGTTTTTATCCTCTCTCTTACTTTTGTAAAGTTTAAAAATGAACCTGTAACAACCTGACCACATCCTTTCTATTTTAAATCATTTTCCAATGAGGCTAGTACCACTTGAAGAAGGCATACAGTCATATCAAAATCCCACTCCTCAAAGTCTAATGGTTCAAAATCTCCCAGGTAACCAAAATCCCCAGAGACTGTCATCCAATTTAACAACTATGTATAAGGAGAAATTTTTTTTTTTTTTAAGATTTTATTTATCCACTTTCAGAGAGAGGAGAAGGGAGGGAGAAAGAGCAATGTATGGTTGCCTCTCACATGGTCCCCACCAAGGACCCGGCCCGCAACCCAGGCATGTGCCCCAACAGGGAATCGAACAGGGACCCTCCAGCTCCCAGCCCCGCGCCCAATCCACCGAGCCACACCAGCCGGGAGGAGAAATATTTTTTCAATTACAAAACATCACAGTTAGAGAGCAAAATGCTATTTACTAAAGGAAAAATTTCCTGCCGTAACAAAGAGGTACCATTTACTGATTACATGTTCTTTTATTCTCACTTATTCTGAAATATTGGCTAATTGCCAAATAACTCCAGAAATAAAGTTTCAGGACATTATAAGATAGAAAAATTTTAATATAAAAACATTTAGCATTCAAATTACCTGCCTACGTAATGGTCTTCTGCTCTTTTAGATTTTATCCCTTTATTTAATGTGAACATATCATGAAGTCATCTTAAAAAGCCAATTAAGTCTGAACAGTTCACCTTTTCCACAGACTTTCTAGTCAAACAGTATCTGCTTCTACACCAGCATTCTATAGCTAAGCCCAGTCTAGTTAGTTACCACTGTGAAAGCAAAAGTACCTTATAGAAGCAAGAAGATTATGGATAGGCAAAGTACAGGGTTTAGAAGGAAACAAATATCAAAAGAGAAAATTCTCTTTTTTAAAAAAGAACTTTATTATTGTTCAATTAGAGTTTACATTCAGTATTATTTTGTATTAGTCTCTGACGTCCATTGCAGTGGCTAACCACACACTTTACGCGTTCCCCCATATTTCCAGTACCACCCGGCACCACACATAATTACTACACTATTACTGACTATATTTCCTATGAGAAAGTCTGTATTACATGTATTTTGTTTCTCACTGTACATCTTTTTAGTTGCATTCTTAAAATGTTAATGTTTTAAATTAAATATCTGATCATGCAAAAGCTAAGAAATCTAAAAAGAGCCTCCAAAAATCGGTGGACCAATAAATAATCACTTACTCTCTTGGCTAATGATGCTATGAATGCTGGGGCAGAGGGACCAAATCCAGCTTAGCTGTTAGCCAGCTGGCTAGCTAACTTAGTCACAGGAAAACAGACTTATTTCACAAAAGAAAATCTTTGAACTTTGTGGACTATGCCCCATACATCCCTACCACAGGCCTTACACTGTTCCCAACTTCTATTACATAGGTGTCCTCACAGTAAAAAACACACTTAAAACCTCTGACTCCTCTGCTTTAGAAATAGAAACAAGAGAAGGTATAGGAATATATTAAATGGCATTTAGGAAGGAGAAACAAATTGTTGAAGTACTTGCTTTAGTGGGGAATATTTAGAAAACCAACTTCCTAGAGGTCTAATACAAAAAGGTATCTTTATCATGTTGAAATTAAAAAAAAAAAAATCACACCCGCCCTGGCTGGTGTAGCTCAGTGGATTGAGCGCGGGCTGTGAACCAAAGGGTCACTGGTTCAATTCCCAGTCAGGGCACATGCCTAGGTAGCAGGCCAGGTCCCCAGCGGGGGCCACATGAGAGGCAACCACATATTGATGTTTCTCTCCCTCTCTTTCTCCTTCCCTTCCCCTCTAAAAATAATAAAATATTTTTTTAAAAAATCACACCTGACAAAATTTTTAGTTACCTTTTGCTTATGTTTTCATTGCTAGTTTTAATAATTTGATAGACCAAATACCCTGCATATATAAATCAAGTTAATTGCTGTCATTTAAAATGTTGTTAAAAGCTTTATACCCACGTCACTGAACTTTAAAAAAGTCAATTTTCATTCAATTTTCTCAGCAAATTCCTGACTTTAAGGAACTGATTCAACTACTGACACCTTAAACTGACCTTCCAAGAAAGTTCATGATTCAAACTTACTGTCTGCAAGTATACCTACATTCCAAAAATGGGAAGTAATATATTAATACTGGACCTGAAATGCCAAGGACTCCCAAGAACCACAGATCCAAACCTAGAAAGTATTGCTTCAGCTACAAAGTGACCCTCTGACTAAGAGTTGAATTTTTAGTTATTGTAGATAGTAAAAACCACAAGAACTGTTGTTAAAGCATTTCAGTTCATGGTGAAATGACCATAGCTCCAGCTTTACACATGTATCGTCCTTCAGCTTAATTATTAATATCGCCCCCTTTCATTCCCAAAGGGTCCTGTTTTGAAGTAAAACTCACCAGCGGCCGTCACCTTGGGGAGGCAGGAAGGGTTTACTGAATGGGAGGAAATGTAATGGCAGCCCTTTGGGAGGCTGAAAACGTTTTACACCTTGATCTGAGTGTGGTTATCAGGCACACGCATATGTGGAAAGTCGGGGCACTGTACTCTTATGGTTCTTATTGTAAGTTAGACCTCGGTGTAAAAAAATTAGATAATGTTAAAAACACACTGAAATACATTTTTAAATATCTTTGTTCAGGTAATAAATAACATAAAATCATCCTAGATACAGCTACCAAGATGTGTTTTCCAAATGTATTTTAATAAAAATGCATACTGTGAGCACTTTTATATAGAACATTTTAAAATATACTGATTTTTTAATCTTTAATTTTAAAAGTCATTGAGTTTTAGAACTGAAAACACAGAGAAATATAATCTATTCATCCTCTAATTTTGCAAATAAGGAAAACCGTATCTATAAAGGGTAGCAGGCTACCCGAGATAAGGCAGCTAGTCAAAGACAACGGCGGTAACAGAACTGCTTCCTGATCCTGGGCCACTCCCGTTCCCACCAGGCCGTTACTTTTCTGACACTGTAAACAAATCTGAGCTATGAATCTACCTGTGGCCTAGAGGACTGAACACATCCCTCAAAACACAGCCGACGGTCCCACAGTACACACGGAGTCGCACTCCTCTTCCTCCTCTCAAGACAGTTGGCAAATGAACAATTACATTTTCAGACATTTTTCTTCCAATGCAATAAAGAATGACAGCATAAAAAAAACAGTTCAAGAAGACAATGCAGGGATTGACACCTTACTTCCTTTCAAATCTCTTTGATGGTTACATGGTTCTCAAACTACATCACCGCTAAGTAGGACACAGGAAACACGGCCTGAGGTCGTTCATCAGCACTGCTTTGAGTGCCCCCCCAATAACCCCCACTAAATAAAAACCATCTGCGACAGGCGTGTCCCACTCCACCCCCAGCACCTTACAAGACCTGTAAGTGACCTGTGCTTTATGGCTTAGTTTTAGACCCCAGTGAACAGTTGACATCTTGTGAAAAACTTAACATGTATCTTTTCCGCGGGAATTTATTTCTGTTCTCAGAAGGCGTTTCTGCTCCCCACAGAGCAGGCCTTTGCTTCTCGGGACACTCTGCGCCCTTTTCCACTGCCTCCTTTTCAGTCTCTAAAACGAGACTTCAAGAACAGAAATCGAAATGGTCACGGACTCCGGAGTGGCAGGTCGGGGCCCGGGGTCTGGCGAGCCTACTGCCCGCTCGAGCACGGCCCGGGGAGGCCCGGCTCACGCCACCACGCCAGCCCGAAGCAACCGGTAGCGGCCTCTAGACGCTCCGCCACCGCGCAGAGGCCACCTCGGCCCTCCGAAGTTCGGACCGGCGCGCCCCCGGCCTCTGCTGCGGGTTCGCGCCCCGGCCCCAGAGCGAGCCCGGGGGGCGGGTCCGCGGGGGCTCGAAGGGCGGGAGTGCGGGACGAGCAGGGAGGGGCGTGTGGCGGGCCCAGCGCTCCGGGAACTTGGGCACTCGCCGGTGCCGCCGCCCGGTCACTTTCCTTTCACACCCCAGGGCTGCCGCGCGTCCGAGATGTCCGCCCGCAGCTGCCGGCCACAGCCGCAGCTCCCCGCCGCAGCGAGGAGCCCAGGCGCGCTCCTGTAGCCCGGCCGGCCGACGCGCGGGGCCGCGGGGGCGCGCGAGGCCGCGCGCGGGCGCCGCTCTCCCCCCGACCGCTCCCGCCCCCAATGTGCCGCGGCCGCCCGTTGGCGCCTCAGCCCGCGCGCCCTTTGGCTCGCGGCGGTTTCGTTGGCAAAGTTGCGCCGCCGCGTCGAGGCGGGTTGCTGCGCAGTCCTCCGCCCCAGCGCCACCGCCGCCCCTTCAGGCCGCCGCGCGGGAAGGCCCAGCCGGCAGCCCCGCTTTTTTACCTGCCGGGAGTTTTCGCGCGCGCGCTTCTCAATCCCTCGCTTTTCCCCTCTCGCGCTCCTTTTCTTTCTTTCTTTCCTTCTTCTCGTCCCCCAGCACGGGCGCTTTTTCCGCTCACACCGCCCGCGCTCGCCCGCTCGCGCCCTCCTTCCTGCTGGGCTCGGCGGAGCGGGGCGGCCGGCGGCTCTCCCCGCCCCCCTCCACCCGCGCTCCGGCGGAGGCGGCGGCAGCGGCGCTCCGCGCTCCGACTCATTCCAATATGGCACGGGTGCAGGGCGCATGCGCCCGCAGCCCCCCCCATCCGCGCTCCTCCCGGCTGCCCGCGCCCCTCGCGCCGCGCGCGCGGCGCCCCCAAGCCCGGCCTCTCCGAAGGCGCCCGTTAGTCGTTTCGTCCAACAGGGGCCTCGTGGGAAGCGGAGGCCTCTGCGGACTGAGGTGCTGGGTGTCCAGCGCCGCCAGCCAACCCCTCCCCTGTGTCACCAGCCCACAACTTGCCGCGGACACCCCCCAAGGCCGTGGCGCAGGGCACGCGGCGACGCCTCTGGCCCCCGACAGCGCTGCGGCCCCACGCGGACCGGCCCTGACGAGGAGACGCTACCCCAGGGATCCAGTGCCCACCCTGACCCTGCGCAAACCCACGAGGGAAGGTCTCCCGCGTCTTACCTCGGGTTGTGGACCAAGCCTAGAAAACCTAGTGGCATCCCCGGGTGGGTCCTGGGTGGGTCCTGGCGTCTGGGCTGGGGCGAAGCTCGCCGCTGTCGTTCGCACGTGACCGCCTCCGGCCAGACAGTATTAAAAAAAGAACGGACGGAGCGGCAGCCGGTTCCCAGATGGGCGCGTGTCGCCGCTGGAGAGGGCTGCGTCCTCCCGCCCGGCCCACGTCGGGAGTCTGCGCGCGTCCTTTGAGACCCGAAAGGGCGCCTAAGAGCCCTGGTCCGCGAAGTCAGACTCGGCTCCTTAGGCTCACTCGAAGTCTCCAGGCTTCCGCCGGAGGTGCCCTGTACGTCCGCGAAGGGCACGAGACAGCTGCCGAAATCGAGCAGGAGAGCCGAGAGCTGGGGGTCGGGACAGAAGCTCGTAGGTGGCTACGAACCGGCCCGAAAACTGGAGGTGCCCGCGGAAGGTTGTTCCCAGAGCTCACCGACGCTCCAGCGAGCGCAGGTGCTGTTGGGACGTTCCTGTGCCCACCTGCTCTGGGAAGGTCTCTCCAGAATGGAGCCCCCGCGCTGCGGGGACCCAGGAGTGCCCGGACTCCCGGGGCCCGGTTGGGAGTTTGGGAGAGAGGTCTCGGAAAGGGTGCTGATGGCTCCTGTCCTTCAGGGAGGAGGAGGTGCCCACCTCGAGGAGGAGGTCTGGGTGCCATACGCGGGCTCGGGCCACTTCCAATGACCTCACGACCGCGCTGGGAGAAATTACCTCACTTTACAAACTTGCTCAAAGTCCAGATTTTTCATTTTACTTTACCACGACTGGAAAGACGGTATGACAACCATTGAGAAAGAAAATTGTAAAAAGAATAAAATATCCGTAATACTACTACGGAATGCAACTTTTTACTAATAAAACCTCCCATCTATATACATGTGTTTACATTGTTGCAACCACACACTCTCATTTGTGTTTGCTCTTCTCACATTTTTCTTTTGTTTATATGATTCATTTTTAAGGTGTGCAGGTATCCTCATCCATTCACTCAGCCTCCTAATAAGGTATATTTAGGTTCTTTACAGTTGTTTGCTGATTATGCTTTAATTCTGCACTTGCGACAAGTTCCTGGCAGCCGAATAATCCAGGTGAAATGCTAAGAAACGGCAGAGTGATCTTGCTCCCAGTTCCAAAGGACTTTCCCAAAAAGTTGCCTAACTCATTCTGCCGCCTCCTAGAACGAGTATAAGGAGTTTAATATACATTTGTAAGCATTGGGTGCCATTTCATTTTCCTTATAATTTAGTAGTGTCCATTGGTAGTTACTTAGCAGTTCTTAGATGACTTTTAAAATGAATTTTTCCACACATTTACTATCTGTATTCCACTTTCTGTGAATGATCCATTCACAGTCATTCATCTGTTGGGGATTTGAACCTCTTCTAACTTTGACTAAGGATTTTTAATATTTTAGATATTCCCGTATCATCAACAGTGCAAATATTTCCCAGCCTATTGTTCAGTTTTATTTTAATGTTCAACCTGTCATTCTAATCCTTTGTGATTTTTTATTGGTTCATGCTGATAAAGTGAGCTTTCTTCCACCCATCTGATAGTTTATCTTCTGCTAGTTTTCTGTAACTTCATTTTATATGTAATTCTTTAATGAGTATCCATCCCAAGTTTATTTTGCTGTGTGGAGTGAAATATGGATGTCACTCACCCCCCAGTGTCACCAGTTTTTATTGTTTATGCAGTCATCATTCACTAAATAATTCTTCCCTTATCCTGTGTCCAGTCAAATCTTTTACGCTAGGCTTTTGATGTTGTTTGATCTATCTGTGAAGTCTCCATTTCCCTTCGTAAACCTCAGTTCCAGCAGATATCATATGAATCTACATATTGGTTCCATAAAATGGGAGCTGACATGTCTAGATTCCCCTTCGTGAAGTCTTCTTTTATTCAGAATATTACTTGTTATTCACACTGGTTTATGTGTCCGTACACATTCTAGGTAATCAGGCAGAGGTTAAGAGTGCTGGCTTTGGAGCTGAGACTATCCATGTTCAACACTTACCAGCCCTGTGATCTTGGCAAGTCTCTTATCCCCTCTATAGGCCCACCTTAGTCTATAAAAATGAGGATAAGAATAATACCTGCCTCACAAGCACAATACCTAGCACATAGTAAATGTCAGCTATTGTTACTGATATTTTTAGCTCCAAAAAATTGAGATCTTTAGATGGAGTTGCATTGTTTATGAATTAATTTAACAAATCAAATAGTCTATAATATTTCATTTCCCCAACCAAGACATGTGCTATCTTTCAATTTATTCACATAATTTAAAATTCAGACAGAAGCCAGTTCTCTTGTAGAACCCAGCCTCTATCCACTGTTCACCTTCATGACCTTTGAGGAAGAGGAAGAGCAGAGAACCACAGGGAGCTGTTGAAAACCACCCTTTGAGCGTCTGCCTTGTGCTAAGCTTGGTGTGGGTGCAGGTGTGTGTGCACATGCACCAAATCTCCTTTAGCCTTTGCAACGTCCCTCAGGGTAAGTTACGGCGTTCCCTGTGGACAAAGAGCAAACTGGAAGCTTCCAGGTCACCCACAGTGAGAGACAGAGCTAGGCCACAGGCATGCCAGTTCCTCAACCACTCTGCTACTTGAAAATTCAGAGTGGGAGTTACTCAGAGAAGAGGCAGCCCCCCGCCCCCACCCCCACCCCCAAGCCCTGGAGAGGAGCATGGAGAAAACTGACTTCTGGTCATGGCACAGCCCTGCTTAAAAGCCTGCCACGGCTTCCTGTTGCATTTTTAGTAAGTCCAGAAGACTTACTATAGCCTATGAGACTGACTCTGCTCACCCTCCAAACTCACCACTCACCTGTTAGCACTCACCTACCTTGTTTACTGTGATTCAGCTGCACCTGTCTCCTTTACATCCATAAGTCCTTCCCACATCATGGCCCTTGCACAGCATGTCCCCACTGCCTGGCACACTCTCCACCCCACTTTCTACACGCAGCTTCATATAGTGGTACCTTCTCATCATTCCAGTGTCTGTTTAATAAGGTGCCCTCTCCTCAGAAACCTCCCTGTCCATCCCACCTTCCTTTCCTAGCTGTCTCCTTCACAGTTGTATTTATAATTTACATCTGTATGTGTATGTCATTTGTTTGTCTTCTGTCACCCCGTCTAATCCCACAGACAGCCATCAGTCCCCCTGAGAACAGAGATGTGCCTGTCTCATTCACCATGGGGCTAGCCCTGTCCCTGACATGCAGTGGTGGGCCAGAGCGTGGTTACTAGGGCAGCTGGCAGCATCCAAGACCAGAGGTTTCCATACCCGTGAGTCACCCTGACCATTCCCATCTTTGTCTTCACTTCCTCTTATCTCTGGGGGGGGGTGGGGGTTAGAACCTTACATATCCTGTATGAATCCTCTCCCCCTGAGGCCTTGACTGCTATTTCCAAGCAGGCCTGCTCTCTGCAGGTGAAAATCTACCCAGGGCCTTGTTCTCAATGAGAACGTGAAGGCCAGACCTGGACCCTGGGGAGCTATAGAGCCCTCAGCCAGGGCAGGGGACTGTTTTCATACCAAGAAGATTTTAAGTTCTGCCCTGGCTGGTGTAGCTCAGTGGATTGAGCACCAGACTGTGAAGCAAAGGGTCACCTGTTCAATTCCCAGTCAGGGCACATGCCTGGGTTGCAGGCCAGGTCCCCAGTAGGGGGCAAGCAAGAGGCAACCACACATTGATGTGTCTCTCCCTTTCTTTCTCTCTTCCTTCCCTTCTCTTTATTTTTTTTATTTAATTTTATTTTTTTTTTATTTATTTGTTATTAGAGAGGAGAAGGGAGGGAGACAGAGAGGGAGAGAAACAGCAGTGTATGGTTGCTCCTCACTTGGCCCCCACTGGAGACCTGGCCCGCAACCCAGGCATGTGCCCTGATTGGGAATCGAACTGGGACCCTCTGGTTCCCAGCCCGCGCTCAATCCACTGAGCTACACCAGCCAGGGCTCCTCCCCTTCTCTTTAAAAATAAATAAATAAAATCTTAAAAAAAAAGAGAGAGACCTTAAGTTCTATAGACTTCCAGGCCCTGCTATCATCAATCAGTGTCTCTCCTTGCCACTTAGTCGAGTGCTCCAGCTCCCTTCAATTAGTACAGGTGGGGCAAGTCACATAATAACTCCCCATGGCTAATTATCCAAGTGACCCATTGGTCACCACCAGAGTCACGCTCACCCAATGCCACTGTCCACTGAGGCCTGGTCCACTCTGCTGTCCTGATGGCACAGGCCACTGCCACATGTCTCCCAAACACCTGCCCTACTCCATTTCCATGTTTTGGCTTCTGAAAGTCTCCCTACCAGGCATCCCCTCTCTCCTATTACATGTTGTAAGGGAAAAAGCAACAGAGACAGACAGCTCAGGGTCAAGTCCAGATTTAGTCATTGCTTCTTTATGACACCTTTATAGGACTGTTTCCCTCTTTGGGCCTCAATTTCTTCATCTCTGTAAAATCTCTGAAGTCACCTATCTTGCTAGATCCTGAAAATCCAAGAACATAATATTTATAAACACTCTGCAAACTGTAAAGCACAACAGAATTATGAGAAATAATTGGCCTAGTCCCCACTCAACCTCCTCCAGGAGGCCTCCCTAGAACCCTCCGCTTCATTCTGGATCTACCTAAGGCACTTAGCTTGTTTCTCCCCAGTCACCTACCTTGGGAAAGGCACAGCCCCCATCCCCACCGCCATTTTCATCCTTGAGTGTCACAAGTTCAGGGCCATGGCCCATTCATTCCCAGAGAGTCCTCTCTGCTTCCACAGCATTCTTTTCCCCATTCATGGAAGAAAAAAAATAAATAAGTGGGCCAGTGTTCTCAATTTTTTCTCTCTCTTGTTTTAAAGATTCTATTTATGTATTTTTAGAGGGAGGGGAAGGAAGGGAGAAGGAGAGGGAGAGAAACATCGATGTGCGAGAGACACATTGGTTGGTTGCCTGTCCCAAGCCCCCAGCTGCGGACCTGGCCCACAACCCAGGTATGTGTCCTGACACGGAATCAAATTGGTGACCTTTCGCTGCACAGGCCAGTGCTCAGCCACTGAGCCACACCAGCCAGGGCTCTCACTTTTATGTGATTGTGCCATGCACTTTTCTCAAACCTCTTCCCACCTTCAGCAGCTTCTCTAACAAAAGCTCATGGGCACCAACCGGGCGACCAAGGACACAGAACTCAGCAGTGCAGGGGAAACGGGCTGGAGTTTTCTTTGTGGGGCGAGGGGTGAACTGCTCTAAAAGTAGATATGGTAATGGTTGCACAACTGCATGATATACCAAAACCGCAGAACTGCACACTTTGAAGGGGTGAATTTTATGACATGTGATTAGAATCTCAATTTAGAAATTATACGAGGAAAGAAAGCACTACAGGGACTGATGCGAGAACGTAAATCGGCAGCCCCTGGGCAAAGGTGGCCCATGTGGTGTTCGGCTTGACCAACACAGTGAGGTGTTTTACAATCATTTTTAAAGGTATAATTTGCATGCGATGAAATGAACCCCTTTTCTAAGTGTGCAGCTCTTTGTGCCAACAGGGGCAACCGCCACCGCAGCCAAGGCGTGGTGTGCTCCCTGGGCCCAGAAATCCCCTCCGTCCCCTTCCAGTGACCTCCTCACCCACAGGCAACCATTGATCCGACTTATACCTTCGTAGGTTAATTTTGCCTGTTTTTTGAAAATTCATCATACAGTAATACTCTTTTGTGTCTATTTTTGAAATTCATCCACATTGTTACATGTATCTGAAGATTATTCCTTTTTTCTTTAATGTTCAACCATTTTTTATTTATTTACTTTTAGAAAGAGGGGAAGGGAGGGAAACAGTGAGGGAGAGAAACAGCGAGGGAGAGAAACAGCAATGTATGGTTGCCTCTCACATGGCCCTCCTTGGGGACCCAGCCCACAACCCAGGCATGTGCCCTGACTGGGAATCGAACCGGGGCCCTCTGGTTCCCAGCCCACGCTCAATCCACTGAGCTACACCAGCCAGGGCTAATGTTCAACCATTTTTTAAAAGATTTTATTTATGCATGTATTTTTAGAGAGATGGTAAGGGGGAGAACGAGAGACAGAGAGAGAGAGAGAGGAAAACACCAATGTGTGGCTACCTCTCACACACCCCCAACTGGGGACACAGCCCACAACCCAGGCATGCTCCCCTACCGGGAACAGAACCCGCAACCCTCTGGATTGCAGGCCAGCGCCCAATCCACTGAGCCACACCAGCCAGGACTAATGTTCAACCATTTCTTTATTTTAGGTTAAATAACATTATTTTGCTCATACAAAATACCCAAGGAATGGAAATTCACCAGCTCTCTAGTCTACTGATCTTTAAAATATTGCACCTACATTAGTGAAGTTTTGAGCATATGCCCTCCCATATGTTTATGTCTAAATCATATTATTTTATACATACATATTACTCTAGAAAAAAACTACATGCATTAGCCCTGGCTGGTGTAGCTCAGTGGACTGAGTGCGGGCTGCAAAGCAAAGGATCGCCGGTTCGATTCTCAGTCAGGCCACATCCCTGGGTTGCAGGCCAGGTCCTCAGTGGGGGTCACATGAGAGGCAGCCACACACTGATGTTTCTCTCCCTCTCTTTCTCCCTCCCTTCCCTTTGGTCTAAAAATAAATAAATAAAATCTTAAAAAAAAAAACCCTGCATGCATTATAAAATTAGACAAAATATAGAAATTTTAAAAGAAAGCAGTAAAGATGAGATAAACTATTTTTAAGTAAATTTTATTTTATTTATTAAAGAAGTACGATCATTTTGCCCCTCACAAAATATTATGTTAATTATTATTGTTAAACAATATTAAAGTAAATTACAATATTAAAACATTAATAATACTGTTAAGGAGATATGATTTTAAATGCTTCTTTTTATGTGACTGAACTATAATTGAAATACAATAAATTACATATGTTTAAACTATACAGTTTGATTAGTTTTGACATATAAATATACTCCTGAAACCATCACTACAATAAAGAGAACAGCCCTGGCTGGTGTGGCTCAGTGGATTGGGCACCAGCTTGCGAACCCAAGGGTCACTGGTTCAATTCCCAGTTGGGGCCCATGCCTGGGTTTCAGGCCAGGTCCCCAGCGGGGGCCACAGAAGAGGCAACCACACATTGATGTTTCTCCCCCTCTTTCTCCCTCCCTTCCCCTCTCTAAAAAAAGTAAATAAATAATATATTTTAAAAAATAAAGAGAACAGGTATTTTCATCACCCCCAAAAGATTCTTCATGTCTCTTTGCATCCCATCCCCCCTTCTGCCACCCCGCCCAGGGAGCTGTTTGTCACTACAAGATAGTTTGCATTTTCTAGAACTTTATATACATGGAACTGTCTAGTACGTTCTCTTTTTTGCCTGTTTTTTTTCACACGTAGCATCATGATTTTGAGGTCCCTCCGTGCTGCTACGCGTAGCAGTAGCTCACTTCCTTTCCTTGCTGAGCGGTATTTCACTGTGTGACGCAGCGCAGCGGCGCGCCCACCCCTGTGCGGACGGCCGCCTGGCTCCTCGCTCCGCTCTGGAGCTGTGGCGAACGACGCTGCCGCGAGCATCCTCGGCAAGTCTTTCTGGGGACCTGCGTTTTCGTTCCTCTTAGTTAATAGCATATATAATATGTTAAATAGTAAACATAAGGTTTTAATAATATGAATAATTAATAATATATGTGAAAATATAGAATAAAATATAATGGGAAATGTGTAATATGTAAATAAATATTAAATGTATGTACAATACAAAATTTGTAATGTATAAATGAAAATATAATAAAATGTAATTAATATAAAAGGTATTAAATATGCATGAATACACAAAATATATGTCCCATCAACAGTCATAAACATTAAAAGGTGCATATTCACATACAATTACATACATGTATAACTATATGAACACACACATTTTTATTTAATGTGTATGCTTTCAATGGGGCATTTTGTCCCCAGTCCCTGTGGGCCTCCATCCACCTGCTCTGGTCACCACATTGAAAAGAAGCAGTCACTGAGCAGTCACCTGAGAGAGGCCAATTCCAAGACCTGGGGGAGGTCTTGGAACCCCCAAGGTTAGGGTTCTAAGTTGGGTTGAGATGGAGGGACTTGCATCTGGAACCAGGACACCAGGTTCGCTCTGCTGGCCAAGGACTCCTGTCTCTAACTATTTGCAGACCAGGAGCCAGGAGTAGACAGACGGCAGGGCCAACTCAGGCATGAAACCTGCTCAGAGCTCATCATGTCCCTTCTGGAGGGTCAGGGGTGGAAGGTTCATAAAGAGGGCTGGCCATGCTGCCATTTTTCCTTTTTTATTAAGGAGTAGCTTACACACAGTAACTGTTAGGATATTGGTGTGAGTCTATAAAATATTGACAAGGACATTTAATATGTTTGTTTGATGTCTGTTATAGCAACAGGACTGCTTAATCTTTCTGATAAACAATAGCCTCACGTATGCCAGGCTGGGCTTACCAGCCAAATGCATAGTGCCACCTCTAGGCCCCCAGCATGGTCCCAGCATGTCAGCACTGGGTGGATTCAGGAGAAAAGAGATTTCTGCCTAGTACAGACAAAATCAGGCAAATGCCAATGGATCTTGCTTTCCCCAGTAGCTTTGTACAAAATGAAGTGTGCTCAATTGAATCCTAATTTTCTCATTACTTACTTTATAATTCCTGAGATGTGTGATCTTCATTCCTATTGGGTCTTGCTCCTAAGACCTCCAATTTCCATTCTCCACTGTCTTCATCTAGTCATTCTATCCAGTCTGGAGTACAAGTCCTGAGACAGCCACTTAGCTTCCTAATATCAATTACTTCATCCCTAAAACTCAACCAGTAGCGTGTGGGCTGTTGAAAGCAAAGCACCACTCTCAAAGATGTCTAGAGGTTCTTCCTGCGCTAAGATTTGGGATTGAGCTATGAACACACTTGTGAATATTTTTTAGACATTTTTTTGATCCTCACCTGAGGAAATGCTTATTGATTTTAGAGAGAGGGCAAGGGAGGGAGGAGAGAGGAAGAGAAACATCGATCAGTTGCCTCTTGTACACACTCCCTACTGGAAACTGAACCTGCAACCTAGGCATGTGCCCTGACTGGGAATGGAACCTGCAACCTTTTTGTTTGCTGGGCGATGCTCCAACCTACCGAACCACACCAGCCAGGGCACTTGTGAATATTTTAGATGAGCTTTCTAGCATTTTCCAAGCAGCAGATCCAGATCCAATCACTCATTCATTTGCCTCTCCTTGATGCCTGCTGTGTGCCTGCACCAGGTGCTGAGGCTCACAGACAGGAATGTGACATGGCCCACCCAAAGCTGCTCCCAGCTGAGTGAAGTTCTCCCTTGGGTCAGGTTGATGAGGGGGGACATAGAAAGGGCCTCTCTTCAAGAAAAGAGGCCTGGTTTCCTCCCTTAAGCTGGGAGGGGGAAACCCGAGTTGTAGCCCAGTTGCACTCGTAACTGTGAGCAAAGTCCTTCTGTCCCAGGGCCTTGCTCTTCCTCTCTGTGCCGAGGGTGCTTGGACAGAGGCTCCACAGACCTCCCCAGAAATTTCGTGCTGGGTCCCGGGATAGATCCAGTATGGTGGCCAGGGAGCAACTGCTAGGGACAGCAGCCTTGGCAGGTGGGGGCAAAGCTCTCTGCAGATAGCAAGTGTCTTGTCTGCCATCCCTGGCAGGGCTGCAGCACCCAGAGCAGTTGGTGCACACCAGTGTGAGTTCCCTTATGCCCTGTTGGCTCCCTGAGGCGATAGCCCACACCAGTCTTTCAGCAGGACTTTGTGTTCCTGAGGATGCCGTCCCCTCAGCAGCCAGGCCCGCCTCCAGATGGCCCGGTTGGTGGGTTCCGTGAGGCAACCGGGGTTCTGGAGCAGGGGGACCTCCGGGGCAAGGAGCAACTGGAATTCACATGCATTGCTATTGACAGCCTCTCATTCAGTTAAACACACTTACTGTGTGATCCAGTGCAGCCTCTCCACTATTGGGCATTTGCCCAGGAGATATAACTACATGTCTACACACACAGACTTGCTCAAGAATATGCATAGCAGCTTTATTCATAATAGCCAAAAGCTGGAAAGAACCCAAATACCCATCAACAGAAGAGCAGATAAACAGAGAGAAGTGTATCCATACAATGAATTACTATTTACTCGGTGATAAAAAGGAATGAGCAAATGTTACACACAACGACATCAATAAATCTAAAAGATATTTTGCTGATCAAAAGAAGTCAGATAAAAAAAAAGAATACTGTGTGTTCTAGGAAAGCAAAACTCATCTCTGATGACAGAGGTCAGAATTGGGGTCACTTCTGGGTTAGGAGATAGTGCTGGGAAGGGACACAAGGGAATTTTCCAGCATGAGGAGCCTTGCTCAGGGTCATGATTACATGGGTGCCCATCTGTGTGAGCTTGTACAGTCACAATTAGTGCATTTTACTGAGTGTTAGTTATTCCTCAATAGGAAAACAAGCCTTCAGGGTGAGGTCCAAAATCAGGAAGGGGCAGCTGGCAGTGGCCCATGCTTGCACACTAGCTCTCCCCTTATCCAACCCACCCTGCAGAAACCCCGGTTGGGAATTGGGCCTCCTGGTTCTGGTATTGGTGACGACTGAATGTCTAGGTCACTGGCTGCTAAATGAGGTCATAGAAATGTAAGCAGCAGTTTACAGTGTGGTGACTTTGGAGACTTTGCCACAAGTGTGCCAGCAGAGCACAACCTGACGGGCCATGTCACGCCCTTGAGTGAGCTGGACCGCCTGTCGCCGCTGACCCCTGAGCTGTGCTGAGGCCCCAGGCTAGGATGGGGCATGAGGGTCAGCTGTAGCGAACCTTGCTGGAAGGAGGGGCTCAGCCCAACCCTCTCCAGGGGCAGCTCTGGTGCAGGAGGTAACAGGTCTTGACCTTAGTAGACCTTAGCAACCGTATCCAAGATGGACTAATCTTGCCTCTGTTTTTCCCTGCCCTGTATTCTTCCCAAGCTCAGCCTCTCCCCTCCTCCCTCCATCCAAGCACCAGCCCTTCCTCAGATCTGTTACATTCTGAGCCCTGGTTCTGCAGCAGAAGCAACCCCGAGGGATCCACACTCACACCTCTCCTACATGTGGCAGTCCACATGTGGAAACACACAACACACATGCACACACACGTCCCAGGAGGGCCACACAACAGGCATGGACTTACAGATGCACACAGGTGCCCACAGGCACGGGTATACAAACAACCGGTGCCACGATGCCACCATTTATTGAGACCTACTAAGTGCTGGGCAATTTCTGACCAGCGATTGCTTGTGGTCCATTTCATGCCTGTGCCACATGGATGCACTAGATGGTCTGTCCATGTGAGGACTCATTCAGTTCTCACCACAGCCCCGTGTGCTATAGGAGCACTCCAATAACGAAACAGAAGCTCAGAGAAAAGTCACTCGCCGGTGATCCAGCGCCCCAGCCATTCTTCAACATACTGCCAGAGCGTGGCAGCCAGGCAGGGGGCCCAGTCCTATACCTGCCCCTGCACCCTCCCATCCCGCACTTTCTCCCTCCCCACCCTCTCCCAGGTGGGGCCTTCTTTGGTCAAAGGGAAAAGAGCCCAGGCCCTCCCAAACTGAGCTTTTCCGAAAGCTCATTTCCGTCATCAACTGGGGTTTCCCTCTGTTTCTTTGGGATCTTTGAGGCCTACTGGCCGGAAAACCCCCAGTGCTCTCTGTAGGAGGGCAGGGAAGGGGGACAGTGAGCTCAGGGAGGGCCAGGAGAAACATCTGAGACAGGTCCAGGATAGCCCCCAAACCTGACACTCAGCTTCTCCCAGCACCTGGCCTGGTGGATGCTAGAATCCACACTGAGCTCCTGGGACCTGGGCCTGACCTTCCAGCTGCCCAAAGCGCCCACCTGCCCATCACCTCTCAGCCTCCTCTCCCAGACTCCCCTTCATCTACTTTCTGGAGACAGAAAGTAAAGCCAGAGAGAGACTGGCATTTGCTTATTCAGAGTCAGAGGTCCAGGAAAATTTAACCTTTTCTAAGAGGGTCACTTCGGGGCAGTTCTACCTTAATTAGCTTTAGCCCAACCAGGGACAGGGACAGGGACAGCCACACCTTCAGCCAGCCCTGCTGTCAGATGTCAGGGAGGCACCAGGGGCCAGGGCATAGTCCGGGTCCAACTGGCAGGCAGCTGGCCTTATCTCCAGGTTCTCCTGGGCTTGGGGAAGGAGCTGAGGCCAGGAGCTGGCTCTGCTTCAAAAGAGGCCTCACCAGACAGCGCCTGCCTCAGTCCACACAAAGGCCTTTGGGGTGGGACCAGGTGCCTCCCCCCTCTGTAATCTGGACACATGCTGTGGGGTTGGGCGGAGGTCAGGCCCTCGGTTGATCTTCCTGGCTCTGCCCCTGCCCTTCCATGTGACCCGAGTATGAGAAGTGTCTCTTTGGTTTATTTATTTATTTATTTAAGATGTTACTTATTTATGTATAGAGAGAGGGGAAGGGTGGGAGAAGGAGGAGAGAAACATTGTGAGAGAGAAACATCAATCGGCCACCTGTCATACATGCCCTGACCAGGCACTGGACCCCTGCCCCAGGCATGTGCCCTGACCAGGAACAGAACCAGCAGCCTTTCACTTTGTGGGGCTACGCCCAAACAACTGAGCCGCACTGCTCAGGGCATCCTTGGTTTCTTAATTCAGTCAAGAGAGCAAATATGAGCTCCAGGCTCCAGGTTTCTTAATTCAGTCAAGAGAGCAAATATGAGCTCCAGGCTCCAGTGAGATCCTCAGGATGCGCTGGGGTGTGTGTGTGTGTGTGTGTGTGTGTGTGTGTGTGTGTGTGTGTGTGTGGAGTGGGGGGAATTAAAGATGAGGGAGACTGGGTTTCTCTCCCCGAGGAGAGCACTGCCAATAGGAAGACCAGCCAGGCCCCAACTCGCAGCAGTTCTGGGCAAGAGAAAAGGGTTAGGCCGAGAAGATGGAGAGAAGAAGGACGGATCCCAGAGTGGGGTGGTGTGAAGGGGGCCAGGTCTCAGCCAGTGGGCAGGGGTTGGAAATTTGGTGGGGGTAGACTGAAGAATTTTGAAAGGCTTGGAGGGGGGAGGGAAACAGAAAGGAAGGGAGCAAAGAATTGAGTGTGCAGAGGTCTGGAGGTGGGAATGTGGGCAAGTGTGGGGCTCGTGAGCAGTTCCTCTGGGCCGGAGTGCAGAGGATGAGTCTGGAAGGGGTTGGGGGTTTGAGCACACAGGGCCTTGATGCCGGGAATGGTGATACACTGGCGGTGCTGGGGCTACGGCTCACGCCTGCGGCCCTGGTCCCACAGCAGCAGCACGAGCCAGGGACTGTCAGCCCCGTTCACGGCGGAGAACACTCCGACAGGCCACCCGTGGGCGGGCGGTGGGGCTCTGCCTTCAGTCCTGGTGCTCCTCTGACAGCTGCATTCTAATCTGTAGAGGCAAAACATTTATGTTTAAAAAACCTTTTATTTATTGATTTTGAGAGAGAGAAAGACATCAATTTGTTGTTCCATTTATTTATGATCCATTGGTTGATTCTTTTTTTTAATTTTTTAAAAAGATATTATTTATTGATTTTCAGAGAGAGGAGAGGGGAGGGAGAAAGAGCAATGTATGGTTGCCTCTCACATGGCCCTCACTGGGGACCTGGCCCGCAACCCAGGCATGTGCCCTGACTGGGAATCAAACCGGGACCCTCTGGTTCCCAGCCCACGCTCAATCCACTGAGCTACACCAGCCAGGGCCATTGGTTGATTCTTATATGTGCCCTGACCATAGATCAAACTCGCAACCTTGGCATATCAAGATGATGCTTTAACCAACTGAGCTACCCGGTCAGGCCCTGCAACAAACAATTTTAGTGAGGGAATGATAAGTCCAGGCATGCATTCCAGAAAAAAATGTATATATCTCTGTGACAAGTGACACCATAAACAAAGTTAAAATACAAGTGAAGGACTAGAAAAAATATTTACCATGCATATAACAAAGGATTAAAATGCAGACTACATAGAGTGCTACAAATCAATACGAAAAGATAAAAACAGTGGGAAAGTGGACAAAGGATATAAACAGACTCTTCATAGAAGAAAAAAATAAAATGATCACTGGATAATAAAAGATGAATCAACAAAAGGAAAAGGTAACCTATGAAATGGGAAACACTATTTGCAAACTATCTGATAAGGGGTTAATATCCAGAATATTTAAGGCAGTCATGTAACTCAATAGCGAAAAGCAAACGATGCAATTAAAACATGGATAGAAGACTTCCATAGACATTTACCCAAAGAAGACAAACAAATGGTCAACAAGTACGTGAAAAAGATGCTCGACATTCCTACTCAGGAGGGAAATGCAGATCAAAACCACAAGGAGGCGTCACCTCAAACTGTCCCGCTGCTTTCCTGCTCCCGCACACGGTCGCTCTGGAGGAAACACAAGGGAGGGTTCTGCCCCCTAGCGGCCATTGGAGGCCAGGCCTCTCCTCTTGGCTCCTGGACCTCACAGGAGCCAACTGGCCCCTTTACCTTCTCTAGTGCCTGGAGCACAGGAACAAGCCCATGTCCCAGGGACTGGAACTGATGATGGCCCCAGAAATCTTAATCTCTGAGCACTTTTGAGCCCTGAGGGCCCTGCTTCCAGAAATGAGGCCCCAACCGGAGGCTTTGGATAGTCCTACAGTCTCAGGGTCCCAGTTCCCTGAGAGGGAGGCCCGACTATGCCCAGGATGAAGGCACTCGCGGACGATGGTCAACACAGACTCTACAAAAGCAGGGAGACCCTTAGCTGCAAAGTGGGGATGTGCTCTCTCCCACATGCCCATCCCCATGCTTCCCCCTCAGAGCCTCTGTCATCAGGCTGTGATCAGTGCCTACGGGTGGGGGGAGCACCACAGGAGCTGAGAACTTTGTCTAGGGCTTGATGAAAAAGGTGCTTTGCCTCTGGACACCCCCATCTGTGCCCCAGGAAAAGAAGACGAGTTGGGGGGGGGCGCACAGGGGAGGAGGGGAAACTGAGGGGAAGTCCCAGCTCTCTAGGGAGGGCCTCACACCTGTCCCTCAAGGGAGGCACAGATGTGTACCCAGTCAGATAAAGAAATCTTTCCCTGTCTTTGCTGAGCTGCGGGCTGAGGCTAGGGCTGAGGGCCAGCAAGGGGTTGCGGAGTCCAACAGCCACCCTATGCCTCTGTCAGACCCAGAGCCTTTCTTCCCTTCATTTTTAGAGTCTGAAATTGTGAAGAGCCATGGTTCCGGGCCAGGCCTGAGGATTCAGCATGGACAGAGTGGGCCTGCCTGGCCCTGGGGCTGGCTGGCACCCAGGGCGGGAAATGGCCAGTGACAGCACAAGCCCTCTGGAGAGAACTCCGCACACCCGATGCCCAGGAGCCCTGTGCCGTCCCCGCTCCGAGGGTGACCCCGCGGCTCCGGGGAAGGCCTATCCCAGAAGCCTCTGGGTTCTGACAAGGACATCAGGGCTCCAGGACCACCCCACACATGCACACACTTCTGCTCCCAGTTAGCACTAATTGGATTGTGTAGCAAAAGCAGTCTGGTCTGCAGGGTCCCAGGGAGGCGGGTCCCAGGGAGGCAGCTCCCGTCAGGAACCAGGTGAGCCAGGCTCTGGGGGATGGGCCCTGGTTCCCTGTTCTTCTGAGGGGGGATCAAGTGACAGGGCCACATCTGCCAGGGACCCCAGTGGTCCCTCTGGAAGATAAGAGCTGCTTCAGGGCCAGGGCACAAGCTGGGGATGAGGAACCTGACAAACACCCCCCTTAGCCTGGTATTTGAAGCCTTCCTAGCAGCTCCTCGCCCCAACCTGGCCTCTCCTGTTTTCTCTGCTCCCAGTCCTCACTCTCCATGTCATTCATTCATTCATTCATTTATTCATTCATTCATCCATTCATTCATTCATTCTCCATAGAGCCCCTCCCATGGCCAGGCCTGGAGACCACAGAGCCATCTGTGTAGCTGGTCAGTAGCACCTTGGAGGCCTGCTGAGGAGCCAGGACCTCACCCGAGGGACACTGGATGGTCAAAGGCAGACAAGTGACAAGGTGGGTCTGAGGGTAGCAGAGGTGTCTGGTGCTTAACTCTTCCACGTGAGCAGCAGCCCTCTCTTCTTCCACCCACCCCCACCCAGGCCCGGGCCTGGGTTGGCATAGACCGTGTGGGGTAAAACCTTGTGCTTGGGTCCATTTCATTCTGGGTGGGAGGAAGAGGCTAGGCTGGCAGTGTCGTGGGCTTGTGAGTAGAAGGATCAGCGCCAAGTCACCCTCTGTGTGGCTTGAGTTGGCATCCTCTGGGTGAGACTGTGGTCCCTTGATCCTGCAGACTGGATGCAGAGGGTGTGCCAGGCTGTGCCGATATCCACGATCAGGTCAGTGTGTGGGCACAAAGCTGCCAGGAAGGCCTAGGACTGGGGGGCAGGAGGAGCAGTGGGCTCAGCTCCAAGCTGCTCTGGGTTGGCCCTGGGCCTGGGGGACAGTGGCAACTGGCCCTCAGCAAGTGGCTGGTTCTGGAACATGCAGGCCTGAGCAACTGGGGCCCCAGGCCCCAAGGCGAGAGCCCCGAGCCAGCCAGTCCACTGTACACTGCACCGCACAGCTCAGGCCCTCGGCCTGGGGTAGGGTGGTGGGAAGAGGCCGGTGTGCCGCCTGTGCTCCCCGCTCCAGCCTCCAGAACATCCCCACAGGGAAAGGAGACTTGGCTCTGCTCCCCTCCCTTCCCTACCTTAGAGACCAAGCAGTTCTGGGCAATTTTGTGTTGCCATGACAACCACACACTTTCTTCTTCTCCACTTAGTAGATTGAATCTGAGTTGCAGATTAAACCCTGGTAGTTGTCTGTTTAGAGAGCATGCAGCTGCTTGAAGAGATCTATGCATCTTCCATTTCCCAAATGTCTCTGACACCCACTCCTTGTTTCTTGATGGCTGAGGCGGGGAAGATGTGCCCTGGGGTGGTCCTGGCCAATGGCAGAGGCCCCCTGGGGTCTGTTCTTTTGCTTGCAGGAATGCTTGCAGGCCAAGACTTTGGTGTGTGGCCTCTGCGGTGAGTGGACCATGGATGGTCTTCAGAGGCTCCATGCAATGGGCAGGCCTCTTTGGTGTGAGGCACAGGGGTTTCCGGCAAGAGCTCTGGACCCAGGAGGCTCTCCCTGCCTGCTCAGGGCTGTGAGCTGTAGGGAGCTGCCAGGCTTTCAGGCCTTGGGAAACCCAGAACCACCTTAACCTCCACTCGTTCCCCAGAATTGACCTCAGCCAACTCTGACCAGCAGAGCTCACTGGGAGAGAGGGCAGAACTCGGTCCCAGATGAAGGAGGCCTGTGACACCGGCACATAGTGGCCCTGTCTGGGGTGGGGCAGGGATTGCTGGTGGCTCTGGAAGGCATGTACCAGCCCGGCACTTGTGTGGGGGCTGGTTTAGCATGTTTAGGGGGAGGTAGCCATGGGGAGGTGAGAGAAAAGTGTAGACCCGCATGCTGGGCAGACTTGTGGCCCAGCCTATTCTCAGCTCTGCCCAGGACAAGGATAGGAACGGGCATGGGGGACCCCACAGGGAGGACCCCTCAGAACGGGCACGGAAACCTACCTCTGCTCTGCTGTCAGGGCCAGAGGCCTCTGCATCCTGCACAGTCTGCTGCAGACGTTAAACCTGCGGGATGTGCTGTTTACACGGCTGCTTCCCCCGGTCTGCAGCACGCTTGGGCTGGGGCCTGGTCCCTGACCACAGCTGCATCTCCTGGGCTAAGCTCCAATCTCCACCCTGATCGTGTTATCTTTACAACATTGGGGAAAGTTCCTGAACGTCTCTGAGCCTCAGTATTTTCACCCCGGGAAAGGGAGGGGGCCGCTGGATGGGCCGGTGAGAACGAAGCAGGAGGGTGAGGGGCCCCAGGACTCTGTGCTTTCTCCAGGGAAACACAGAACCCACCATACCTCCTGGGTCAGTCACGGTGAGGAGTTTGGTGGTGTTTAGTCAGAGTTATATGATTTTGTAGGGAAGAGCATAAAGAAGAAAGAAAGGAAGGCAGGAAGGCAGGAAAGCAGGAAGGCAGGAAGGAAGGGGATATTAGCTTGGAAAAAAACAGATTGTAGCAGAAAGAAAATAGGATACTACCTGGTTTAGCAGAGAACAATGTTTACATAGTTTAAACATGTAAAGACTGCCCTGGCTGGTGTAGCTCAGTGGATTGAGCGCGGGCTGGGAACCAGAGGGTCCCGGTTCAATTCCCAGTCAGGGCACATGCCTGGGTTGCAGGCCAGGTCCCCAGTGAGGACCATGTGAGAGGCAACCATACATTGCTGTTTCTCTCTCTCTCTGTCTCCCTCCCTTCCCCTCTCTCTAAAAATAAATAAAATCTTAAAAAAAAAAATAAAACATGTAAAGACTGATAACAATTCACCCAAAACCATGACATGGAAAGGTTTGGAAAAGAAGTGTGTGGAGAAGTGGCTATTATAACTCATTTTCCCATAGTAGGAGGCCAATATTCTACAGGGGGGTGGTGGTAGAATCAAAAGATAGAAATATAAGCAAATTATTTAGAAATATGAATGGAAATGGAAGAAGAAATGGTCAAAATACCGGACAGTCATGGGGCAAGGAGGGGAAGCAGAACCTGCAGCTTTTGGATTATCAGCCTTGTTGCATTGTTCAGCTTCAAAAACTATGTACATGTATTATGTTGATCAAAATAAAAATTGAAAATAAAAACGGGTAGGGTTTAGATGGAGAGCAGGCTGAGGTTTGAGAGCTGGAGTAAACTGCCCAGGGTCCTGGAGTCAGGAGAAGCCCCACGCGGGATCCGCGCTTGGGTCAGCGGCCCAAAGAAGAGCGAGCTCAGAGTGCCCTTGTCGAGACCATGGAGGCCACAAACACAGGGCTGCATCCCATTCCTCTGGGCAGGGAAACAAGACCCCTGGGAAACAAGGCCAGAAGCCACTTGCCCACAGAGGGAGGAGCAAGAGCAGAGGACCGAGACACCTGCTTGGTTTGTTCCACTTCCCTTTCTGTTTACTGGAGGCTTTTATCCCTAAATTCCTCATCTAGCTGTGCTGGCCAATCAGATTCTCCAGGAGGAAAGCTAGGGCATAAGTGACTTTACTGGCACTTCTTGTAACAGACACACACTCTCAAGGCCCAGCCTGCTGTCTGCACCTTTCTGTCTGTGGCTGAGGAGGTGGTGAAGCTGGAATGCCAGATCCTTGGTGCTGGCTTGTGTTCACCAGGGACATCAGGGCCACTGCTCCTTCAGGGTTCTCCTGGCTGCGGCCGTGGGAAAGATCGCCAGCTGAATGACCCCGGGACCAACTGCCATGATGTCACAGTTAATGCTGACCACCGTCTGGGGGCCTGGCCTTGTGCAATCCCCCTTTCAGATGAGAAGCCCAAGTGCAACGGGTTCAGCCACTGGCCAGCATGTCCTGAGTCCTGGGCTCTAGGCGGGCTGGCCATTAAGAACAGTGTGACCGGGGCAGGCTCCTTTCTATCCAGAGCTCCCTTAGTGGCAAGGTTGGGGCTGAGGCAGTGACTTATTCTGATATAGCAGGTGCATTCTTAGGGTTCACCCCCAGACAAAATGGAGAAATAGATCCTGTAGTTAGAGGTCTCAATGTAGTGATACTCACTACATTGTAAACCACTTCGCTTACTATGTAGCAACAAACTAGAGACAATCTTAAATGGCACACCATGCAGTACAAAAAGAACACTGTAGAGGGCAGTATAAGCAGGGCAAGAGGTGTGCCCTACAGGCAAAGTGAAAGGAGACCATGGGCAGGATGTGGAGTTTCAGTAACTGTCTGCAGGGCGCTGGCTGCCCCAGGAGAATTCCTAATTTAACATTTATAATTTAAAGACAAACATAAAATATATAATACTATCAGGAGATAAGATCATTTCTTATCAGGAAAAATAATACATGGAGGTATTTCAGG
>PVJI01018590.1:0-32977 GCA_004026765.1 Micronycteris hirsuta | reverse complement strand
GTGAGTTGCCTCTCATTCATGCCCCAATCTGGGAACCCACAACCCAGGCACATACCTTGACCGGGAATTGACCTTTTGCTTTATAGGACGACGTCCAACCAACTGAGCCACTTCAGTTAGTAGGTCTTTGGTCGATTTTAAGCTAGTTTTTGTAAATGATGTGAGGTAAGGGTCTAAATTCTTCTTCTTTTTTTTTTTTTTATGTGGCTATCCACTGGTCCCAGCACTCACCATTTGTTGAAGAGATGATTCTTTCCCCATGGAATAGTCTTGTCACCCTTGCTGAAAGTCAATGACCACAGGTGTGTATTTTTACTTTTGGACTCTCAAGTCTGTTCCATGGATCGGTACGTCTCTCCTATCCCAGTACCACGCTGTCCTGATTACTGCAGCTCGGCAATAGGTTTTGAAATCGAACATCTTCTGTCCTTGTTCTTATTTTTCCAGATTGTTTTGCTTATTCTGGGACTTTTGAAATTCCATGTGGATGCTAGGATAGGGTTCTCTCGGATAAAAGGCAGCTAGAATGTCTGGAGGCACTGTGTCGGAGTCCATGCTATACCCAGAGAAAACAGGCTTCAAGAATGAAAGCAGAATTTTCAGCAAATTAGTAACAGGAGGGAACACCCTTAATATTATAAAGGGTGTGTACAAAAACCCTGTGGCAAATGTCGGGGGTCCTAGCCAGTTCAGTAAATCGAGGGAAAAAAAGATATAAAGATTCAAAAACAGGGAACAGATTGTCATTACTCACAGACTTTGTGATTGGTTGGACAGAAAACATTTTTAAAATATATTGATCAACTATTAGAATTAATAAGTGAATTTAGCAAGGTTGCTGAATATAATGTCAATGTAAAAAAGTCAATGTATTTTGACATTCTGGTAACAATTAGAAAATGAAATTTAAAAATAAGATACCATTTACCATGGTTTCAAAGAACATAAAAAACACAGGAATAAATCTAACAAAAGACGTTCAAGATCTCTACATAGAAAACAACAAAACAATATTGAGATTAATTTTAAACCGTTTATTAATTACTCAAGTTTGTAAAGTTGTTGGTTCTGCCCAAATTGATCTGCAGATTCCATGTAATCCCAAAACAAATCTCAGCAGGAGTGTATGTGTGTAAGTTTAAAAATGTTTATAAAATGCAAAACTCTAAGAATATCCGACATGATCCTGGGGGAAGCTGGAGGCCCCACTCCATCACATATCAGGACATGATGCTGTCTCCGGGGTGTTGCTCTTGAGCCTGGCCCCACGCAGCTGCCTCGTCCGTATCTTTTGGGTCTTTTTGCCCTGTGCCTTTGTGGGGCCGGGGGATGGGGTGGGGGACGCGGGGGGTGGCGCTCAGGAGTGCTGGCATCTTCCATGGGGCTGCCAGCCGCCTGCTTTTCTGTTTTGTAAACTGTGTGTTCATATCTCTAGACCATTCTTCTATGAGGATATTGTCCATTTTATTTTTAGAAGTCCCTTACATATTAGATATTAAGTTGGACCATATGAAATTGCTATTTTTATGAGGTCAAAAATGGTCAAAACAACAGTAACTTCAGATGGCTCGGCCTGATGTATTGATCGGTTTTGTCTGCAAATAAGTGTTCATGTTTTCCCCACTCTTTTGTCCGTGTTTTTAGCTGATGGTGCTTTTGGCCATGCACAGGTTGTATTTTTATGTAGACACATTAACCGATCCTTTTCCTTATTGCTTCTGGGAGTTGAGTCATACTTAGGAACGTTTCTTGGCTATGTAACTCTGAAGTTATAAAGGAATTTCCCCATGTTTTTTTCATTTTACATGAAAATCTGTGATCCATTTGGAATATATTCTGGTGATATAAGAATGGGCTCAATTATATCTTTTTATATGCCTTTCGGGTATCTCAACTTCACATTCCATTTCTCCACTGATTTGAGATGTCACCTTCATCAGTATTAAATTTCTGTATTTAGTTGGGTGTACGTCTGGGCTATTTTTTGATTTGTCTGTCTACATATGCAAAGACTGACGCCGTATTATTTGAATCACACACGTTTTATAAGGTGCTTTACTCCCTGGGTATGCTAGTCAGCACACCCCCAACATTGCACTTCTTTTGCGGGGGATTATCCCAGTTATTCTTTGCTTGTTTATCCTTCTAACTGACCTTTAAAGCTAACATGTCCAGTTCTAGAAACAAGCATGATGACATTCTCATTGGGATTGTGCAATAAACTGATTTAGGGGTGATTGATTTTTCTATTTCTTCTCCAGTGTTTTCTTAAGATTTTATTTATCTTTTAGAGAGAGAGGAAGGGAGGGAGGAAGAGAAACATTGATGTGCGAGAGGTACATTGATCAGTTGCCCTTAGCACGTCCACAACCAGGGACCTGGCCCACGACCCAGGCACGTGCCCTGACAGGGGATGGAACTGGTGAGCTTTGGGTTCTCAGGCCGGCGCTCAAGCCACTGAGCCACACCAGCCAGGGCTCCAGACAGTTTTGACCAGTTATATTTTGTTTAGAAATTTACCAATTTAATGTCAGTATTCATCTTCATTGGCATAAAGTGTGTACAATATTGTCGTACTCTAGTCTACATTTCTTCTGAGTTAATAGTTTTGTCCTTTTCTTATATTCTTAGTACTGTTTTTTTCCTTTTCTCTTTGTCCCCCTCAAGCAATCTTTCCAGATGGTGGTCAATTTTCTTTGACTTTGAAAAGATAAACTTTGTCCTCTCGTGTGTTTGTCTTCCATTTTGTGTTGGGAGTTTAACGCATTCATTTTCATCTTTTCATTTTTGCTGATATAGGTATTATATATGTTATCATTTTCCTCCACATTTTAGCTATCACGGACATTTTGATGCTTTGCATTTTCATCATTGTTACTTCCAAGACATCCTGCAATTCCCTTTTATATTTCTTCATTGACTTGAGTTATTAAAGTTTTTAAATTTCCAGGTGAAAGGCCTTCATCTTTTGTGATTCATTTCCAGTGTGATTGTTATGGCCATTTCACAGATGGGTTCATGGGACTTGCCCACATTTGCACATCTGGTAAGAGGTGGGGCGGCACTGGGAACCCAAGTGCCCTTCCGTGTGCGTCCCCTGCCCCTTTGGGTCAAGGCAGGCACGTGATTTACTGGTGACCAGCACCGTGCCGGCAGGTGTCGTGATGAGACAGTGAGGCTTGGTTGATAAAACTGTAATGGAACATGAAAATTTAATTTCTGTGGGTAAGAAATTAAAATGTTAGAAGTAATAATTAGACTTCCGGCCAAGATGGAGGCATAGGTAGACACACTGTGCCTGCTCGCACAACCAAAAGAGGAAAAACAACAATTTAAAAAACAAAAACAGCCAGATCTGACAGAAAACTGAACTGAGTGGAAGTCCGACAACCAAGGAGTTAAAGAAGACACGTTCACCCAGACCGGTAAGTGGGACAGAGCCGGGTGGAGAGCGCTCGGCAAGACACGGTTTATGGAGCAGTACCGGCAACGCCCCAGCCACCCGGAGAGGCCCGTGGCGGGCGCGCCTGGCCAAAATGCAGCAGGTGCACTTGGCAAAAACGGGGCTGAGACTGGGGGACCGGGCAGGCCCTCATTCTTGCGCAGATAAACTGGGAGGAAAAGCCAGGGAGCAGAGCAGACTGCGCAGCTCACCAACGCAGGGAAATAAAGCCTCAAACCACCAATTGAATACACCTGTGGGGGCTGAGGCGGCAGCGGGAGGAACCCCAGGCCTCACAGGAGAGTTCGTTGGGGAGACCCACAGGGACTTGGAACTGTGCAGGCCCGCCCACTCACCCCACCCTGGAGCCAGCAAAGGACCCAACTTGCTTGTGGGTGGCTGGGGAAGTGCGGAGAACAGAGCAAGCGCCATTGTTCTCTCAGGCCCCGCCCCCACAGACAGCGTCACAACACGACGATGTGGGTTACCCCACCCTGGTGAATACCTAAGACTCCGCCCCTTAAAGTAACAGGCGCACCGAGAAAAAAAAAATGGACCAAATGAAAGAACATATCAAAGCTCCAGAAACAATACAACTAAGTGACAAAGAGATAGCCAACCTATCAGATGCACAGTTCAAAGCACTGGTAATCAGGATGCTCACAGGATTCGAAGATTGTCACAATTACTTGAACAAATGAAGGATAATATAAAGGAAATGAGGGGAAATCTGCAGGGAACCAATAGGGATAAGAAGGAAACTGGGACTCAAATCAACGGAGTGGACCAGCAGAAAGAAAAAAACATCCAACTAGAAAAGAATGAAAAAACAAGAATTCAAAAACTGAGGAGAGGTTTAGGAACCTCCAGGACATCTTTAAATGTCCCAACATCCGAGTCATAGGGGTGCCAGAAGAAGAGGAAGACCAAGGGATTGAAAACTTCTTTGAACAAATAATGAAGGAGAACTTCCCCAAGCTGGTAAAGGAAATAGATTTTCAGGAAGTCCAGGAAGCTCAGAGAGTCCCAAAGAAGTTGGGCCCAAAGAGGAACACACCAAGACACATCATAATTACATTACCCGAGATTAAAAATAAGGAGAGAATCCTAGAAGCAGCAAGAGAAAAGGGGACAGTTACCTACAAAGGAGTTCCCATAAGACTGTCAGCTGATTTCTCAAAAGAGACCTTTCATGCAAGAAGGGGCTGGAGAGAAGCATTCAAAGTCATGAAAGGCAAGGACCTACATCCAAGAATACTCTATCCAGCTAAACTCTCATTTAGAATGGAAGGGCAGATAAAGTGCTTCTCAGATAAGGTCAAGTTCAAGGAGTTCATCATCACCCAGCCTTTATTGTATGAAATGCTAAAGGGATTTATATAAGGCATGGAGGGATATCAACAGGGGAGTGGGAGGGGGAGAGAGGAGGAAAAAGTACAGAGAATAAGTAGCATAAATGGTAGGTAGAAAACAGACAGGGGGAGGTTAAGAATAGTATAGGAAATGTAGAAGACAAAGAACTTGTGTGTATGACCCATGGACAGAAACTAAAGAGTGGGGAATGGGCTGGTGGGGGTGGAGGGCAAGAAAGGGGGGGAAATGGGACAACTGTAATAGCATAATCAATAAAATATATTTAAAAAAAGAAGTAATAATTAAGTGGGGTGTTTACTTGAAACGAACTCAGGCTGCTCTTGATCTGGGTTCTCTCAGAAGCAGAGCCTGAGACGGCTCATGTGAAGGCGGGTTAGTTGGGAGTGCGACCCAGGCAGCAGAAGGGAAGGTCGGAGAGGCCCACACGGGAGGGAGGGGAGCAAAGACGCACTGCTGAGTGGGCCAGATGGTTCCATCCGGTGGGACACACGGCGGGGCCGTATGAAAGCAGTCTCAGGGTGGTCCTTCTGGGGAAAGATGGGGGAGAATGCGTCCACCGGCTCCTGTCCACCATTGGCTGGGGTGGACCCTGGGCTCTATCTGCCCCCAACTCTGGGCCAGAGTCCATGCCGACAGCTCCTCCGTAGCACTAGCTACGAGAGACGCCCCACATGGACTTGAGACGGGGGTGCCCCCTACGCCCAGCCAAGCTGAGAGAAGTCTGCTCAGAACTGACTGGAGTAAGAGGGGAGGTGGAGAGGCTCGAAGGGGAAGGCAGAAGTGTCTGATACAAGTATCTACACTGCAAAAGAAACCATTCTGATGCAAATCATCAAAACTGTGGATCTACTGGAAATTACGGATCCCGTTCTGCCAGGGATGACCCATTATCACGATGGACGCGGGGAGCTTAGAAGTGCAGAATGACCAGGGAATACGCTGTATGTAACTAACCCGTCTTTGTCTTGTAGACGTTTGCCTCTGTGTGTGAGCGTATCGGGGGTGAGACGTGCAGGCCGCCAGCCAAGACCTGATCACCAGCGAAGGAAGGGCGAGAGGAAAGGGTTACAGTCTGTTCTGCCGGAGGCCGGGAAACACCGGAGCGGCCTCAGCATTGCTCTTGCAGGCTGGTTGGTCCCCTGCTAAGCTGGTTTACCCTTTAAACAGCATGTAGAGGCCCACAGAAACAGAGGACTCGGTGACACTCATACACATTTAAAATAGAGTTTCTGTTTCTGTAAGTTGATGCTATGCCCATGGTTGTTCTAACTTTCCAGTTCTAGGCTAATGTTTAAAAAAATCGGTTCCCGTCTCTGGGGTGTTTACGACTCCTTTGTCTGGTGCAAATAGCAAAATAAACAGCGGCCAGCACACAGCTTCATCCGCGCTCTGTCAACACACGTTGCCTATTCTTTTCAAAAAAGATGTTATTTATTTATTTATTTTTAGACAGAGGGAAGGGAGGGAGAAAGAGAGGGAGAGAAACAACAATGTGTGGTTGCCTCTCACGCACCCCCCACCAGGGACCTGGTCCACAGCCCAGGCATGTGCCCTGACTGGGAATCGAACCAGTGACATCAGGCCAGCACTCAACCATTAAGCTCATTGCCTATTCTTTTTTTTTTTTTTTTTTAAGATTTTATTTATTTATTTTTAGAGAGAGGGGAAGGGAGGGAGAAAGTGAGGGAGAGAAACAGCAATGTATGGTTGCCTCTCACATGGTCCTCGCTGGAGACCTGGCCTGCAACCCAGGCATGTGCCCCGACTGGGAATCGGGCCGGGACCCTTTGGTTCCCAGCCCACGCTCAATCCACTGAGCTACACCAACCAGGGCTCATTGCCTGTTCTTTACCCAGAGACGCAGTGTGTCCTGCCTAATTCTCCCCAAGAAATGAACAGCTGGGGGTATTTCCTCCATAATAAAAGGCCACAAGTCCCGTTTCCCCTCGCAGCTGTCTCTTCCGGCGATGTGCTGGATGGAGCGTTCGCCCCTCTCCAAATGCCCGGTGCTGTTACGATCGGCCCCCGGTGGCGGGAAGAAACTGCCCTGCATGTCTCTCGGGAGCTCGTGTGGGGTCCCCGGGAGCGTCTGCTGCCCCTGGGACAAGCAGAGAATCATCCTTGGGCTAAACGTGAACATTTCGGGTTCTACCCTGTTTCAGAAGATGACGTTTCTGCTCGGAGCCTTTCTGGGGAAAACTCCCGTGCGGCAAAACACCGGCCCAAATTCATGGACGCATGTGGGCGCCAGAATCTATCCAAAAGCAGGTGAGAGGTTTTCTTCTCCCTGGGCAGCCTCCCTGTGGAGAGTGACGGGAGACCTAACTAGGGACATCGCTCTGAGGGAAAATGTCCCTGTTTCTTATGATGAGTGGTATTGTAATAATCACTTGTCAAGAACTTGGTTCTTCATGGAAACCGAGTGGGTAAGTGAGATGCCCGGAAGAGCAAAGGCCTCAGCTGCACCTGCCAATGAACTTGGTCACAGCGGTGATGAGAAAAGGCCGCAGTCAAGCCCTGCCCCCGTCCTATCACCAGGCACCCTGTTAGCTTCACCCAGAGGGTACAAAAGCGCACAGCCAACCTCCACACCGCCCCGCAGGCGACTGTCCTAGAAGTGACGGGATGGCAGGGCCTCTGTAGGTCGCCGGGTGACGCTCGCTCGCTCGCTCACTCATAAGTGCCATAGTTCGCGTGAATAAGACTTTCCTGGATTCACTCAGATAGGGCTGAATTGCCCGGCGAGGAGAAGCAATTTTCATTTACAGCAAACGATTATGGGCCATAAACCCTTTCCCTGTGACGCTCAGCAATTACCGCCGGCCCCAGGCTGGCGGTCACTTCCTTCCTGTGCGCCCCCACGAGGCGGGAGGCCAGCCTCCCCCACCCTGCACAGAGCCAGCTCTGCGCTCACAGGCTCTGCACGTCACACAGCTTCCCTTTTTGTCACATTAGTGACTGATGCCTGCCACTTGGGAAAAAGCCATGCATTCGTATGAAAAGTCTAAATTTTTTTAAAAAATCAAAAGTTGACTCTATGGATGTGGACGTGTTGATTGTCACCAACACTCTCGCCAGGCCTCCAATGGCAGAAACACAGCATTTTATTTTCCTTTTCTGCACCGCGTCCTGGGAGACACACTGACGGGATTACGTGGCTGTGCCAGTAAAAACACCCTCGTTTCTTCCTCACAGGCACTTGGAGAAACCCAACTGTCTGCTTTCCTGAAACCTGTACCTGGTGTGCTCTGTGACCCTGACCGGGACCTCCCGGCCACCAAGTATGGGGACTCTGCCATCCCCCCGCAGCACCCAGCCCTACACTGGCCACAGGACTCTGTCTAACGGACGCCCCCTCTCAGGCACCGAGCTGCCCTCCTACCCTCTCGGTTTTAGCAGGAGACGTGGTTTCCCATCCTACACAGAGATTCCAGCCCCCAGAGCCCTGTGGGGGTGGGGGGGCACACCAAGCGCCCACCGCCCTGGATTTCCCCAGTCTCTCCCCTTCCCTATAAACATTTCAAGGCTCTTTGGACGTGACTGAGATCAGAAAGAAGCACCGGCTGTAGAAGGAGAGAGAGAAGATGGGAAGTCAATGCTAATCACACTGTCAAAAGCGAAATTGTAAAACGCTCTTCAGAAATTTAGCAGCGAAACTCCACAATGTGGGACGGGAACCCTTTCATGTGGCCGCCCTGCTGAAGGGACGGCCCAGCAAGTGGGCCAGAGCAGGTGACTCAAACGTGCCATACGTGGTCCCCAGATGCAGGAGTCTTCCAAGCATCTGTCCCCTTCTAACTCGACGGCAGGGGACCCCAAGGGTGGTAGCTGCCCTCCACCGTGGAGGCGTAGTCCCGGCACAACCTGGACCACCAGACCCGCGAAAGTTCACAGACCCGTGCACCCTCACGGGACTTTGCCTTCCACCATCAGCCACGGGGGTTTCTCACCTGTTCCCTATGACACCTGCTACCTCCAACGGGTACTGTCCGGGCCAGGGCATTTTGGGTGACGCCTGTTCGCTGCCCCCCAAACCATCCAGGAGTCCAAGGTGAACAGTACTTTGTAGCACAGGGTACAAGGGGTGTATTACAAGGCTTATTTACCAAAAGAAAAAAACTGGAACCGCGTGGTGAGCGAGAAGAAAAATCACCTCCGTTCTTTCACAGTCACGGATCTGAAATACACACAACTCCTGTTTACGGGGCTTTGGAGGGGCCTTTTGTTCTGTCCCATTGGCGTGAGTTAACGAGGGCAATGAACTTGGACACTGAGAAGGGTGACTGCCTGGGCAGCTCTGCCATGTTCCCAACGGTCTTTTCATGGTGTCTGTTTCCTGGTGGCAGTAACATTTGTTGACTCTGAAAACGAGAGAAGACACTTTCGTGGCAGGATGTCGCCATGGGGTTCCGCCAGTCCTCGCCCACGACGCTCGGACACCCCCTTTCTCTGAGGGGCTTGGGAGCGCCGGGAAAGCAGCTGACTCCAACAGAAGCAACAGTCACTGAGAGAAAAGGGAAAGGGACAGATTTATTCCCGTCCCACTTGTCCTCCAGAACACGGTTTCATCAGAATGCAAAGGGTAGTCGCCCCAGAAGCGAAGTCGCTGCTGCATTGAATATTCGGTCTGTCTTTTGAGTTCGGGAAACATTAACTTCTATTATGCGATGCTGGCAGCCAATAGTTTTGGGTTTTTTTTTTTTTTTCCAATTTCTAATGTTTAACCTACGAAGTTATACTTCCTCCTTCTTGAAATAATTAAAGTTTTTACAAATGATCATATGTTGAAGGTTTTTCTAATTCCCACAGTGAGACCGTTCATATCCTACAAGTCAAATAAGAAATGTTCTCGGGGGAACACGGGGGACAAAATTCAGGCCCGGGCCCCACATTGAAGCTATTGCTTCACCGCCCCCGCCCCCGCCAGTCCCCAGGGAAAGGTGCTGTCATCCGCAGTATTCTTCGTCCTCATTTGCCCAGCGCAAGTCCTGACCGTCTGGTTTGGTTTCTGGTTTTACCAAAGTTGTCATGGCAGGAGCTTTAAGATGTTCATTTCTATGATGAATGTCTTTTTAGAGATTGTAATAAACACCAATAAACCCGTTCAGTTTTCTGCTTACATCTTTGTTAAAAAGGCTTTTGCTAGAAGGCTCCAGGCTCCTTTAAAAGTCCCGAGGATTCTGGTTTCTAAAGTAGTTTATATCTGAGGCAGTAAATAACGTTTCTAGGGAAAACATCGGAGCGCGGATATAAATCTCAGGCAAGACCAAGCAGCGGATAGCATTTGTGAGAAGCGAGACGTGCTGCTTCTTATTTGGGAAGAAAGCGGAAAATCCCTCCCTTCGGGCTAGAAAAGCCTGTGCTAGACCTTCCCCATTTTGTGGGACGACATGCTATAATTCTTCTCATTTTTGGCTCCTTTCTCATGTTGGAAAAGAGTTAAGGAAGGCCAGAAAGGAAAATTGATGTCTTTTCTCTGATTAGTTGGGGACAATTTGAGAAGAATATTCTTACTGAGGAAGAAAAGCTACTGGCTGGTTAAAGAAGCCACAGGCAATGGGGGCTGGTAGCAAGGAAGCCCCCGCCCCGAGGCATTCTCAGTAGGACGTGTAGGCCAGACACAGGCTGATCCAGACTCACTGAGATAAAGTGACAGAGAGAAGCAGGGGTGGACTCGGAGAAACCACATTTGAGATGTGTTTTAAAATCTGTTGAAAAAGTTAAAAACATTTTTTTCTGGAAAAAAATTTTTTAATTCTCACCAGAGGATATGTTCACTGATTTTAGAGCGAGAGGAAGAAAGATGGAGGGAGAGAGAGAGGAAAAGAGAGAGAAACACCGTTCGGTTGCCTCCCGCACACCCCCTGACCAGGAATCGAACCCACAACCTTTCGGTGTGTGGGATGATGCCCAATGGACTGAGCCGCCCGGCCAGGGACAGGAAAAAAATATCTTTAATACTTAAAAAGTTATATCACAAAAGGTAATACATTTTTTTAAAAAAATGGGTACAAAACACTAATAGGAAGTTTATAGTAGCAGGAGATCAAAGCAAACATAAAGTTACTGGCCGCCGTATTTCAAGTCGGTTAGTGCGCATTTGCCCCCAGCCACAACGATGGTACCGAACGGCCCCTCGCTCACCTTCGCCGGGGAGGGGCACTTGGCTCCTGCTTTGAATGAATGAGGGTTGAGGGCTGCACCTTTCGCACGAGGGAAGGGCACTTGACCTGGAATTGTTTTCTTGATTTCTAGAACACAGGAGCTGGCTCTCCTCCTTCACTGGTTTCTGAAATGTCTGCACGAAACAAAACAAGCTCGTCTCCGTGAGGGACACGTTTTTCCTGCTGCCACCACATTCTTATTTACGGTGACTTCCTCTTCTTCCCCTAACCTGTAGAAACCATCATTTTTAAACAAAATGTGTCCATGTTTGTGTCCTCTAGGCAGCCGGCAGGATGAAATAAACACAGCTAGATGGTTCTTTACAAAAAGACAACAAAAGTTGAACATCACCCTTTAAAACCATGAAAAGGACAGGCCACTTACCTGTGAATAGGCTCCGACCCCGGCCGGGTGGCCTGGGGGGCGCACTGGCCCCTGCACCCGAAGTTCGCAGGCTGGATCAGGGTCAGGCACCTATCTGGGCTGCAGGTTTGGTCCCCCCGCCCCCCGTCGTTGGGGCGCGCATGGGAGGCAACCCATTGGTGTTTTCCTCTCTCTTTCCCCTCTCCTCTCTCTAAAATCAATAAAAACAGCCTCTGGGAAGAATTTTTAAAAATATGTAAATTCCGCGCACGTCCTTTAACCACGCTGGGCTCTGTGGGCCTGTCCCGCGCCGTGCTGAGACGTCTACAGAAGCGACCTCAGGGGCTGCACGTTCACGGTTTGAAAACTGCGGGTGGGGGAGCCCAGATCGAGCACGGGCGAAAGCCTTTCCCGTCGAACTGCTGGTCCAGGCGGAGCCAGGGCCTGGAGGAAGCCATCTACCCACGGGGCGGCACGGACCTGGGTGGACAGTGCGTGAGCCCGAATCACGAGCGTTCTTAGGCCGGGGCTGCTGGGGCCCTCGCTGCTCCTTGAAATTTCACGCAGGTGGAGGCTCAGCTCTGATGCATGGTTTTCGCAGAAGCTGACCGTCTCTGGCGGTGCAGCCTCAGCCTCACTCACCACCCGGAGCTTTCTTGGAAAAGAAGCTGAATAGCCTTTTCAAGTTCTATTAGGCTATGCTTCTTGTTCCTATAATATTTTCTCTTCTCTTCCATCGATTTGTTTATTTCGTTTTATAAGTATTGGCTTGAATAGCTGAAACATGTATTTCTGATAAAGCTAAGAAAAGTAATGAGGTCTCTTTGATGATATCACTTAGGAAATCAAACATCTGAATGATTTTCCCCCAAAATTGTTTACTTCCTTTTCTCAGTTCAGCAACAGGAAAGTTCAGGTCTTGCTACGATTTCCGAAGGCGTTTGCGGCACTTTTGGATCCAAATATCCTTCCAGGTTTCATTAGTTCTACTCCTGCTTTTTTTAGATTCTTTGATTCTCTTTGCTGGTCACTCAATAACACGCAGAAAACACGTACAGGGATGCACTTGGTGGGCATCCCGACCCCAAGGAATTGAAAACTTCAGACTGTTAAACAAGAATCTCTCCATGTGTTTTTAAAAATAGATTGTCAGGCGCATCAAATCCGCACGTTAGGGTCCCACTGGATAGATTCGAAAGAGTAAGAAAAGAGGTGTGGCTAAAAAGTCTGCATTCATAGTACCCTAGAAATGACCTCTCCAACTTCTAAAATTTAAGAGCAAGTACTTTAAATGTCAAATTAAAACTGGGAGGGGAACAGAGTTTTATAAAATCCCATTAAGGAACATACAAGCAAACATGTTGGAACCCATGGCCACACACTATCTCACACAGGACCTCGTGTGGTTTACCTTTTACCTGTCAGCATGCACTCAGGTTCTGTCTGGTTTTCACACTCATGTACAATGCTGCCAGGGCTTGGGAGGAGTTTCTCCAGGTGTCATGACAGAGGAATCACGGGGCGAAGGGAAGGGGATTTCTAAGTTGACTGGCTATTTTGCCCTGTCCCCCACCCGGTGGTCCTGAGTACAGCTCACCACAGTGTCCCCACTCTCCGGAACCCCCACGTCCTCGCGGGCACTGGGCCTGGCCACGTCTAGATTTCTGCTCATTTGCGAGCTCTGGGTTGGTATTTGATTGATGGAGTTTCTCTGGTTACCAGGTGCCGAGGTGCCAGGGAGGCAGCAGAGAGGGACACGCCCCGCTCAGAGCTCACTGCTGAGCAAAGGGATGACTTACCGGATGCTGGTTTGTGAGGGGGTCACTGCATTCTCCTGACTTCCAGCCCAAGACTCCTTTCCCCCTGGGCGGGGGCAGAAATTATGTGGCAGCCACCTTCTCCCTGTATTCCAGAACAGCCTGAGCTCATCGGGGAGATAGAGCTGGCTGTTCTTTGTTGGGAAGAGTCCCCAAGACTCGTAAGTGGACGCATGTCAAGCTTCTATGAGAAGAGTGGACCGGTGGGGCGGCTCGGGCACCAGGGGCCAAGATGCTAGTGTCCAGGAATGGCAGGAGCAGAGCGGGCTGGGCAAGGGTGTCCTGCATTTCCAGGTGTGGCCCTCAGATTGGAGGGGTTCCCTTCAATGTTTCAGTCTGGGGAGGGCTCTGCACTTGGACAGGATCAAAGTCAAGAGCCTCGAGAACGAAGGGCATTTATTTACCTGCCGCTTGCCTGGCAGGACTCAGGCCTGGAGTCAAACCTGATTGAGCAGGAAAAAGGATATGGCTGTTTCCATGCTGTGCGTGCAGGTAAGACTCACGTGGTCACCCAGCGGTCTCGATGCGCTGGGCAGTGTGTGTCCTGCAAGGAACAGAGCACCTCTGAGGCCCAGCAGCCAGCTCAGCCCCCAGGTCCGGGGGACTGAAGGGGGCGCTTTTTCTGAAGGGCGAAGAGGAATTAGGCGGGAAGACTTAAGGAAGCTGGGTTTCACTTGGGGAGTAATAGGTGGGGTGCTTTCAGAGTATCACTTTCTTTCTTCTAAGGATCATGACATGCGCAGAGTTGCTCCTGAACAATTATCCAGGCTGCGCGGTGTGGACAGCAGATCAGAGGATGGGAGGCTGCAGTGAGCCATGGAGACTTGGCATGGAAGCAGGTGGCAGATGATGGTGGCCCAGGCGACGGTGATGGCGATAGGGACTGGGTGTGTGTGGGAGGGTTAGGAAGGGAAGCGCCGAGCCTGCTGCTGCCCTGGCTGGGGTGGGGGGTGTGGGAGGAACTCTGGGAAGGGTGGGTGTGGGAGGGAAGAGGAGCGTTCTGTTCGGCATGCTCACTTCTGCAGCCTGTGACTGCAGGGACCTAACCGGCAGTGGGGGACCCTGTCTGAAGCTCAGGTGCAGGACCAGGCCGTGACCGCGCAGCTTCTGGGGGGCACCAGGCCACGAGGGTAATAAATAGGCCCTGGCTGTAAGGACTTTGCCCGAGGAGAGGGAGACGAAAAGGGGAACTGGGACAGACGTGGTTGTTTATGTGAGTTTAAAATACAATAGTTTTATGTTGAACTGGCTGCCTCCACCTCTTCATTGCCTTCCCAGACACTATCCTTAACACTCATTTCCCCAGCTTTACCTGACATTTCGTATAAAAACGGCTACCACCGAAGCCAGGCCCTCTTTCCAACATCAGGAACATCCTTACGAGTCTTAGAACAACCGCGTGGGGAGCTGAACCGGCCGGCCGCGCCGCTGTTGTGAATTTCCGGTTCCACGTTGTTTTGATAATGAGGCTCTTGGCTCACGGTTAGCTTATAAAGTTCCTAATTAAACGAGAATGGGAAAATACGTTTGTTATTTATTTCCAAGCACACAACCTTTGACAACGAAGCGAGGCATCCTCACGGCATGTGTCGACAGGGGCTTTTCCAACCTCGGCTGTCAAGCTAGGCCAGGAAGACACGGGATCCGCTGTGCTCACAGACCTTACACATTCAAAGGGTGTTTTCCTCTTCAAAGCCGAGGATTAGTCAACGATGATGCCCTTTGAAAGGACATAATTGAAACTGCTTTTTGGGGGGCAAGACGCTCCAATGAGTATCTGCCTCAGGGGTTCATGAATCTCCTCCTCTGAGGAGGAGGAGGGGGCTTGAGTTTTGCAAGCAGCCAAGTCGTTCGGAGCCAAGTTCGATGAGCAAGAGGAAAGACTGAGCGCAGTCATATCAGATCAACAAACGCGTCCTGCCTTCACCCCCCAAAACCCGCTCCCTGCGGTGTGCACCATCCCCCAAGAGCACCTCCATCCCCAGCCCTAAGACTGACTTCATTCTTCATCATTTAAATACATTGTCTTTCCTCTCCTTTTACACACCCACACCTAATTTGCCCCCTAAGGAAGGCAGCGTTGTTCTCCGACAGACACCCTAGAACCTTCCATTGCCTCCCTCTCCCTGCATCACCCCAGTGCAGGGGCCAGACTGGCCTCTGAGGAGGTGCTGGGTCCCTCATCCCTTCATACCCTCCAGTCCTGCATCACCGCCGCCTTCTCCTGGGGCAGGCACCACCATCTCCTGCTGAGCACCCTCCACAGCTCTCTCCACCCTGCCAGCACCCCGACAAGGTCCCAGGAAAATCAACGACCCCCGACCCCTCTCCCCGGACCTCATGAGCCTTCTGTGGGTTCCTTGAACGCACCCGGGTTTTTGCTGCCATGGAGCCCCTGCCCTGGCTGTTTTCTCAGCCCTGGAACCCTCCTCATGTGCCCGGTTCCTACGCATATTCCTTCCCTACTGATAACAAATTACTGCAAACCGGGTGGCTTAAAACAACAGAAACGTGTTCTCTCCCAGTTCTGGAGGCCAGAAGTTCAAAACTGAGGTGTTGGGAGGGCCACGTTCCCTCTGAAAGCTGCAGGGGAGGGTCCTTCCTGCCTCTCCCAGCTTTGGGGCTGCCGGCATTCCCGGGCCTGTAGCTGCATCCCTCCTGTCTCTGCCTGCACCTCCCCATGGCCTTCTCCTCTGTGTTCTCTCTCTTCTCCTAAGGATACCGATCCTACCGGATTAGGGCTCTCCCAAGTCCAGCACGGCCTCTTTGGAACTAACTACATCAGCAATCACCTGATTTCCAAATAAGGTCACGTTCACAGTTATTGGGGCGTAGGTAGGTCACATTTTTATCAACTGAACTTCACCATGGGTGTCAGGCTGGAGGAGGCAGCAGTGGCCCGAAGATCAGACGACATAAAGGAGCAAGACTACAACCTGCATCCACCTAGTGCTTTCTAATGTTTAATGTCTTCAAAGCCATTATTTCATGGAATCCACACAGCAACCCAGCAAGACAGACCAGGCAAGTCTGAGTGTCCCCCCTTTTTCAGAGAAGAGCACACCAGTCAAGCTCATAATGGAAGGAGATGCTGGACCACTGAATGGTGGAGCTGGGAGGGATCTGGTAAGACAGGGGGTCTGATCTGTTCCTTTTACAAATGAGAGAGCAGGGGCTGCAGGAGTGAAGCGATTCACTTATAATATCTCAGCTAGCAGAGCGGGGGTTGGGTTCTGAGTCCATCAGTTTCTAAGGAAACCCCAAACATGTTTGGGGAACAACAGGGTAGCCGCAGCAAATGTGTGTCCTACCAAAGCGACACCCCAGCAGGACGAGGCTCCCCCAGAGCAAACCTGTAATGCACCTGACGCCCCACCTCTGGGCCTGGCGAGATTGAGGGGTAAACAGATGAGGGACCTGGAGCGATCTGACCTTGAGGGATAATTGATCAATGGTGAGGGACCTCACGAATCGATTCACACCAAGGCATCTGTGATTCATGGGGAGCCTATCCCAGATGAGCTGACTTTTTAAAGAGAATGCCTGGAAATCATTAGCCCCAGGCACAAACCTCTGCTGCTGGTGCCTCATGTCACACCTGACCCCATCCACACTCAGTGGACAACACGTGAATGAACATGGGCAGAACTCAGGTACAGCTGAACTTGAACATGGTGGAGGCTCTGAAGCAAGAGGGACCCTCCCAGAAGTCCTCAGTTTGTTCCTCAGACTGGACACATGACCTGTCCCCACTGCATGCAGGATTTGCATAGCCCTGAAAACTCGTTCAGGGGTGGACGGATACAAGTTAAGGAATTAGGGAAACTTGGCATTGTAACACACGAGATAATAACAGGATAACAGGCCCCATGATATCAGTTTTCAGGGGTAGAGCGGACCCTTCTAATGAAGATGCTGGCTAATAGACTACCATGGCTAAAAACCCATAAAACACATCAAGAAGGATTTTGGAAGCAAAGCTGAAAATATATCCTTACTTTCGTATATGATTTAGAATACCACATGCATTTTTAATGATTATATGTCAAGAAAATGTCTTGGAGCCCTGGCTGGTGTAGCTCAGTGGATTGAGCACGGGCTGAGAACCTAGCTTTAGGTTGCCAGTTCAATTCCCAGTTGGGGCACGTGCCTCGGTTACAGGCCCTACTGGGGGCCACATGAAAGGCAACCATACATTGATGTTTCTCTCCCTCTCTTTCTCCCTCCCTTCCCCTTTCTCTAAAAATAAATAAATAAAATATTTAAAAAGAAAAATAAAATGTCTTGGAGAACAGCCATTAAAATAACCACAAGAATAAGGAGCTGGCACTGGGGTTAAAATAAAAAGGTTAGGCTTTTTGTTGTTGTTTTCCTTTGATTTTCATTTTTATTTTTTAGCCTGGAAAGAGGATGGTTCGAGGGGAAATAGAGAATAATTTCTGCACAGATTTTCTGTCCATTAGACAAGTATTCGCCACATGCCTCTTTGACCAGGCACAGAGAGGTAGGTGCAGGGGTCAGAAGGCCTAAGGCAGGCCAGCCTTGCTCTTGGGGGTCATTGGGTACTAATATAAACACTTACCGAATTCTGGAACATTATCTCGTGACACTTGGAAGCAGTACATTTAGAACAAATAGAAAAATCCATGCCAAAAAAAAAACAGAAAAAGAAAAAAAACAAAACCCTGCACAGTGCCCAGGACTAGAGAGGCACCTGAGAGATAGTAGGTGACTTTATAAATGTTGATATTCCTTTTTTTTTTAAGATTTTATTTATTTTTAGAGGGAGGGGAAGGCAAGGAGAAAGAGAGGGAGAGAAACATCAATGTGTGGTTGCCTGTCACGTGGCCCCCACTGGGGACCTGGCCTGCAACCCAGGCATGTGCCCTGACTGGGAATCGAACCGGTGGCCCTTTGGTTCCCAGCCTGCGGTCAATCCACTGAGCCACACCAGCCAGGGCATAAATGTTGATATTCTTAATGTGATATTAAAATGTCTACAGGAAAAGTAAGCAAAGGACAGCCACCAGTTCAGAAAGGAGAGGTACAAATGGCCAACCGAATCAGATGCAAATTATAATATATGCAAAAGTACATGCACATTAAAACAGAATGATGCAGAGTTGCTAGTAAACCTTTAGAGTTAGAAGAGACTAGTGACTGAGAAGAGACTGAGAGATTAGAAATAGGTTCCAATAAACCCACACAAGCTATGAAATGAGTGATGAGCGAGAACCGGGATACTGGAAGGAAAGAAAACCAGTGCTTGAAAGTCGTCTGCGCTCCGAGGGTCCCCGCGTACCAGCTCACTCAGTCCCACCTGGGCTTTCTGTTCCGGAGGGTCACAGACCCGACTCCTGGGGACCCCCGTGGGGAGGCGGGGCACTGCCAGACTGAATGTTGGGCACGCGGCCCAGCTGGGCTTTCTTATGTAACAATCGCCTGAGCGAGTTAGTGTGAGAACTTGCGAAACGAAAGCGAACGGTGGCCAAAGCAAATATGTGGCCAGATTAAAGCCAACTTGGCCGACGCGGCTCCGACCTTTGCGTTTCGTAAACATAGAGAAAGAGTCATAAAGTCGAAGGCTGTGTTTTTGCCACAAACGCCGTTTGTGATCGTTGTTTTCCCCTATCTCTGCGACGTCATCTTCACTGTCAAAAGCTCCCCATTCCACGAAGTCTGCAGAGAGCCCTCGAAACAGGGAATCCAAACCAGCGAGCGTCCGGGATCGGGGACCGCGTGCTCTGTGTTCCTCGTGGGTGCAGCACTGGTGTTCCCTGTCACGGCCCTTGTTGGGTCTTTCTAGCAAACACCTAGAACTCTCTCCCGTCTGGAAGTCAGGTATGAGTGGATCAGGCGGGGTGTTTGTTCAGTGCCCTGTGCTGTTATTCCCAGCAGAAAGGGAGTGAGGACAGAACGCTCTGTCAAATAAACAATTGCCCAAGGTCTTGGGCAAGAGAAATCGGGACAGGAAGCAGACGGTGGACTCCTTGCCCCAGGTAACCGCCTGATAAGGTAAACACGCTGTGTACAACGAGTTCCTGTCCTCCCGTGATAAATATTTATATGCTGAACCCTGCGTTTAAAAGCACTAAACCATTCCTCAGTCTGAACACTGACCTTTGGATACAAAACACGGGCTAATTTTGCAGGTGATGCAATTAATTTTTGTGGCTCAGAGCTGTGCTAGGAACAAGAGAAATTGTTGTTTTTGTGATTGTTTAAGAGGTGATTCAGCAGGTGTGTGTAGCTTTCAGGTAACCCTGTCAGTTTACATTCTGACACTTCCCTTAGTCACACGTAGAATTGAAGTCACACCAACGATTTGGGGAAGATGGTGGCCCGGCAGTTTATCGTAAGCAAACTCAGGTCCTCCTGACGTCAGAAGAAGTGATGTATTCAGCCCTGGGTTTATGCACGGGCTTGTGTCATTTCTCAGAGGGTACCGAGGACCTTATTTCTAGGACATTGGGTTGGCATGGCCTAAAATTCCTGTGACCCAGACACGCTGAACTTTAATGTAAATAACACGTGCAGGCAAACCGAGCTCTTACAGTGAGTTCAATGAACCCCACCCAAAACCAAAGGAAAAGGCAAACGACAAACAAGGACAGATAAGTGTCACAGAACAGCGCTGCCTTCCTCCTAGGTGGTGGCCTTGGGTCCTCCCTGTCACTTCCCCCCTCACCCCCAGGGTGCGATGTACCTAAGACCTTATTTTTTGCCCCTGAAATAACCCAGACCCACATCCTGCCCCCACAGCTTTTTGCCAGTTCTCTGCCTTCCTCAGCTTGCTCTCGCCCAGGTGCCTCCAGGCCCAGGTGCCTCCAGGCCCAGGTGCCTCCAGGCCCAGGTGCCTCCAGGCCTCGGCTCATCTCAGCGGGGCTCCCAGGCATCCGCTTCTCACAAAACAGCGCCCTCTCCCGCTCTGACCAGGACCTGGACTGCAGCCCGGAGCCCTCCTCCTGTGACCCGTCGGCACCTGGTTGCAGATGGTCCTTCCCGAACACCTTGGAGCCTTGGAACCTTCCATCCACGTCGCTCTGTGTTCCCTGCTGCCCCCCGCCGCCCCACAAAGTGCGCGCTGAACCGCACACCTAAAAACGGTGGAAGTGGTCAACTACATTTCACCACAATTTTAAAAAATAACGAATACATTTTTAATTAATTAATTATTTTTACAGAGAGGGAGAGAAACATCGATGTGCAAGAGAAACAGCCATTACTGTCTCGCTGCCTCGCGTCCGGGCCCCGACTCGGGGGCCAAACCTGCAACCCAGTCACGCGCCCTGACCAGGAATCAAACCTGTGACTTTTCGCTTCGGGAGATGACGCCCAGCCAGCTGAGCCACACCGGTCAGGGCAAAAATAACTAGTATGTTTTAAAAAGGTAGTTTAAAACTCCCAGTAGCTCCCACGACATATTACTTTGGTTCAGTGACCAGTCCTCAGAACACCACAGGATGCGTAGGAGTCTTCCCACTCCCCCTGGAGGAGCTGAAGGCCTAGCTCAGGCTGTCAAGCTCACTCAGGCTCACGGCCGAATTCTGGAGCACTCTGGTGCCGGGTCCTTACAGAGGGTCCCTGCTGCGTTCCCACCGCAGCCAAAGGCCGGGCGCATTGCAAAGAGAACATGCGGTCCCAAAAGCCTAAAGTATTTACCGCCCAGCTCCCGACGGGCTCCAGGCCCCTGCCGCGACCTGGTAGGCGCTCCAGAAATGCTTGGTGGTTGGATGACTGAGGATCGCAGTGCTACCCCGCCCACGAGACCCGTGATGCGGCAAGTCATCAATGGGCCTTGGTGTGTGAACCCCCCAGAGGCACAAAGCTGATGACCTTGGACCAGACATTTGACCTTTCTGAGCTCTGGTTTCCTTTTCTGTGAAATAAAAAGTTGAACCAGATGATTCCTGGTGGGGGAGAGGTCTTCCTAATTCTAAAAGTCTATGGCTACATCAGAATGCCTGCTTACTAAGGACTCCCCATTTCTGTTTCACCCCCTTCTCGCTGGGCAGGGAGTAGAGGAGGAGATGGTTGCACAGCATTTAGGGAAAGAGAAGAGAGCTTCCAGCCCAACAAATAAAACACCTCACTTTCTCACTTTCAAGTGTTCTGCCTTTGGCACGTGTATCTTCATGCTACAGCTTTTTATGTTTCAAGATGCAATCTGCAGCCCGGACCTGTTCTGAGAGGCCCCACGGTGCTTTTCGAAGTGGGGCTGTTTGGATTAAAACAGAAAAAAAAAAATACAGTAATAGCTTTAGGCTGGCATTGAAATAGCTTGGAAATCCTACTCTAGGTGGAATTCTAAAGAGATAGAGATTTCTTCCAGTGTTTCAGTCTAGACTCCTCTGAAATGTCTGCAGGCGTGTGTGTAATCATTAACTTTTACTGCGGATACACCAGGCTCGGTTGCAGAAACAAGGCAATTACTGGCTGGCTCTTCCTCGGCTCTCCCCGGGCGGAAGGATCTGTGTGGAGCACGTGCAGATTTTGGACAGAGACTTTCCCGGGCCCTTTCCAGTTATTACCCAGGGAAAGGCCATAAAACTGATATCCGGCCTCACTGGACACGAGTGCACTTGGCTGTGAACCTGTTCTCGGGCTTGGACCAGCACCAAAGCGCAGAAAGTGTCGACGTCCTGTTTGCTACCAGTGTTTTCGTTTCACTTATCTTTTTTGGTGGCGATGACCGTCACCAGCACCAGAACCTTATTTCCTCTCCTCTCCGTCGCAGACGATGGCTCCCATGCGCCATGTCCTCTGCTGCTCGCCCCAGGGGCTCTGGGATCCCTTTCCTCTCTCCAGCACCCAAATCTGCGTCACTGAAGAGGTTGTCTCAGGTGGAGCGGGAGTGGAACACCAACACCTGATGTTACCAATAGAAACCGTCCCTGATTTTTCTAGAGAGTTAGCCGAACTTTGGAAATCCGTGGTAGCTATGATACTGGTTAGTGGTTCACAGAGAGAATGTTCACGGGATGAATACAAGGTCATCGTACTCTTCTTTCTTTTTTGGAAAACGGAAACTTCTTATCGTGAACAGCTTTATTGAGATGCGTAACTCACATACCTTAATGTTCGCCCATTCAAGGTGTACAATTCTATGGCTTTTAGTCCGTCCAGAGCTGTGCAGCCACGAACACCATCGATTGTAAAATATTCTCATCGCCCCGGAGAGAAACACACCCCTCTTAGCCATCCCCCCTCCTTCCCCAGGGGCAACCCCTGGTCTACTTTCTGTGTCCGTGGATCTGCCTGTTCTGGGCATTCCACGTAAGTGGAGTCACACAGTAGGTGGTCCTTTGTATCTGGCTCCTTTCACTCAGCGCCATGTTCTCAAGGGTCGTTCACGCTGCAACCTGCATCAGAGCATCATTCCTTCTCCCGCCAAATGACAATGTCTGGCGCGGACAGACCACAGGTGGCCCGTCTGTTCACTGACTGATGAGCGGCTGAATTTCAGAACTGGAAGGGACATGGCAGGTCCCCTAATGCCACCCTCAGCTTTACAAAGGGAAGTGACCTGTCCAAGGTGACATAGCCAGGCTTGGAGACCTGGCCCCAGAGCTTTGGTTTTTTAACCTCAAAATGTTTGCAGCGTAGTGAAAAGTATAGGAAAAAATCTAATGAACATGCACGAACCCATCACCCAGCTTTGCAGCCGTCTTCCCATATTTGTATGTTATGTCATTTAAAGAATAAAATATTAAAAATACTTGCGAGGGTCTCTGTGTATTCCCCTCTCCGGTCCCTGGTTCCGGCCCCTCTCTCGCCAGAGAAAAATACTTTGCCAAATTTGTTCTTTCCATGCACATTTTAATTCTATCACTACATACATCCATGTCTATAAACATGTATACTGTTTTGTGCATGCATCCACACTTTATATAAGTAGCATCAAACTGTATGTATGTATCGTTCTGTAATTTGCTTTTTACAGTGTTCTGTTTTTGAGATTTAGCCATGTTGATACGTGTAGCCATAGTCTACTATATTCACTGCTTTACAGCATCTTTTTTTTTATCCTCCCCCAGGACACTTTTTCCTTGCTTTGAGAGACAGAGGAAGGAGAGAGAGAGAGAGAACGCAGGAAATATCAATTTTAGAGAGAAACATGGATTGGTTGCCTTCTTGCACGAGCCGCAACAGGGGGTGAAGATCAAACCCACAACCGGAGAGTGTGTCCTGACCAGGAATCAGACCTGTGACCTTTGGTCCCCATGACAACGACCGAGCCACACCCACCAGGGCTATAGTGTCTATTTTAAAGACATACCAGCATTTACTCATCTCTGTGCCCTCGTGAGTATTAGTTCTGGGATCCACGAGCTTTTCCTATAGACAGTCAGATTACAAGGATTCTAGGCTCTGCAGGTCAAACATCCTGTCACTCAGCCACCACGCCTGGACAGCCGCCTCGGACGGTGTGACAACAAACGGGCGTGTCCCACTAACAGTTCGAAGGAACGGGCAGCCGACCCGATTTTCATTTTCTCATTCACTGCTCATTCGGGTTTCCCCGCGGGAACTCCCCGTTCCTAGCCTGTGCCGGTTTCTCTTTCACTTAACAGCCCTTGGTAAATTCTGAATGCTCGTCACCGGGTGATCAGGGACTCCCTTAATCGGTTTGCATCCTGTTGCTTGCATCATCTCTTTGTTTTGGTTGTCTGAGGGACCGGAGTTTCTAACTTTAATCAACTGTCACTCTGTTCATTTATGTATGGTTTGTACTTTCCGAATCTTGGTGAAGAAATCCTTTCTTAATATAACTTTCCCCTGATCTTCCAAATGTTTCCAATTTTGCTTCTTCCACTTAACTCACCTGGAATTTACTCGTGTGTTTGGTATGCAGTAAAATTCGTTTATTTTTTTCTATAAGCACCACCAGTTGCTCAGCTCTAATGATTGACGTGTCCGTCCTTGTGGTGCTGATCTACGGCAGAGGAGAAAAACGTGTCTCTCGTCTGCTACCCTCTGGGTTCTCTGCTGAGGCTCTGTAATGAAAGGTTAACAGGCAGAGGTGCGTTAAAACATGAATGTAAGTTTTACGCGACATAGGACCCTCCCTAAGGACAGGAGGACCTGGAGAAACAGTGGCACCTCAGTGTTTTGGAGGAGGCCGGAGGGAGAGTGGAAACCGTGGGAAAAGACAGAGGGGTATGAGCTCAGGGCAGGAAACTGGGAGAAACAGCAGGGCCCGTTCGTTCTCACTCCTCTCCCCGTCCCTCCGTCCTCTGTCCCTCTGTCTTTGGAGAGGAGGCCGCTCCTGTCCTCCAGGGACCAGGACGCACCTCCCACGGGGTTTTATGACCTGCTTCAGGGGAAGGTCAGAAAGTCCTTCCTACGCCAGCCATTTTTTCAAATGGCTTCGGTTTAAAATGCTCACTATGCCAGGGCACCGTGTCCTGGGGAAGCGCCACCGCTCTCACACAAATGTCATCTGACACCTGCGGGTTTTTTGCTGGACCCCGTTCCTGACGTCTGTCTGCTCCTGGCCCAGCTCCAGGTTCCCGCAAGTTCCGAGCGAGTCCTGACGTTGAGAAGGGCAACACCCCCCTGCCCACTTTCCGCTTGCCTTCTTTCTTCAAAATGGCCTTGACTAGCTTTGCTTGTTTGCTCTTCTGTCTGAACTGCAGGTTAAGCTTGTCGATTCCTCAAAATTCCCTGTGGGACTTCTGATTGGTTCTCCACGAACTTTAGGTATTCGTTCTGGAGAGTACTAACATCTTTAGGAGACACTGACCGTTTCCATGAAAATGGCATATACCCCTCCTTCTCTCACGTTTCAATACACACACTTCAAATGATTTTTAAACTGTATAATTTATGTTATAAATTATATGTTTTATAATTTTCTCTATGTCTTACACATCTTCTGTTATATTTACTCCTTGGTTATATAAATTCTCTTGCTCTTGTACGTGGTAGTTTTAAAATTATAGTACTTCTGGAGTATAGGAATACACTTGAGGTTTATATATTAATCTGAAATCCAGCAATTGTGTTAAACTCTTAGTTCCAAAAAGTTTATTAGTTCTAAAATTCCCTTGGATTTTCATGTGGATGTTCATAGCATCTGTGATCTACGGCAGTTCTGTTTTTCCTTTCCACCTGGCACCTTCTACCAATGTTTTCTGTTCTTAATGCACAAGTAAGGACCTGACTCCGTCACCTGCTTGGACAGAGGGGGTGACAGAGGGCATTGCTGTCTCCTCCCTACCATTGAAGGAACGTTTCTCATTTAACCCCTAAGTGTGGTATTTGCTGAGGGGGTTTTAGCAGATGCCCCTGCCCTCCGACCATGAAACATCCTGCCTATTTCTAATGAGCTGCGAGTCTTTACCCTAGTTTCTAAAATAGTTTTTATTAATTAACGTTTTATTATGGAAGATACGCTCAGAGAAGCAGCAAGGCATAGATGAAAAGTAGAATGACCTCTCCCAGCCCCAGCCCTTCTCCTCAATGTCACTGATCTCTTGTCTTTCCTTCCAAAAATTGTCAATGCACACCACAAGCACAGATTTTTTATGCCCATTTTTTCCCCACACAAATAGATCACACTGTGCATACCAATCTATAGTTTGGTCTTTTCTAGTGAAATCTCTTGGATGTTATTCTATATCAGTACACATTGGTCTACTCCGTTCTTTTTCGTGGCTGCATAGTATTCCACTATATGGATGCCCATGATTGGTCTAATCAATTCCCTATTAAGAGACATTAAGGCTGTTTCCATACAACCCATGGACATGAACTAAGGGGGGGGGATGCTGGAGGATTGGGGGGTGCAGGGTAGAGGGGGGATAAAGGGGGGGAAAAGAAACATTAAGGCTGTTTCCTTATTTGCCTATTAATCTGTTTGTCGGCTGTTGCACATGACGCCTCGGTGAACACCCTCGGGCCTGTATCTCGGTCCAATTCTGCAGGCACATTTGCAGGATAACTAGGAAAGCTCCCCATTTTACACGCCATTGCTGATCCCTCAAACCCCTTTTCCTGAACACCCTGCTCTTCGCTGAGGGAGACCCAGGAAAACTGTACTTGCTCCAGCCAAGACCCTCTGGGACTCATGGGGACCCTTTGCATCTCCTTCTGTCCCCGGGAAGAAGACAGGCCGGGGCGCGGAGAGCAGACCGCCTGTCTCCGGGCACTTGGCCTGTGGACCCGCGGGTTCCTCTCAGCCTGGCTAGGTCTCTGCAGACTTTGGACCTAATTGTACACCTGCACACACAGTACACCCTGCGCCCTCCTCCTCCAGGGCCTGCCTACCTGGGTGCCTGGTACCTGTGGGCTCCTCCCCACCTTCACCCTGCTCTTGGACTTGGCGCTGATATCTGCTAGCTCTTCCTTAGGCCAAAGAGTCTCCTGCATCTGTGATATTTATTTTCTTCTTCTTATACTAACCAGCCTCCCCTACCCCTTCCTGGACCAGCCTGACCGTGGTCCCCTGCCTTTGTAAGGGGCCAGAATATACCGTCCCAAAATACGCCACTTTGGTCTAAGAATTGTTTTAGACTGAAGGTGGATGAGAAAAGGCAGACACAGGAGAGGCTCTCTGCCCACCTTTTATCTGCCTGGAAGCGGGGTGTACGCTCTCTGAGGAAGCTGTGCCCACTCCCCCATGCTAGGACGGCGGCCCTATCACCAGAGATGGAACTGAGGAGAGTCTGCAGGAACAAGTCTCACCTAAACCCTAAGCAGCCCTTCTCTGCTGTTGGTTCCCCCCATATACTTCCCTTCCCACAACTTCCTGCCCCTTGAAGGCCCTTTCCTTTCTTTGGGCATTTCCCCACAATATATTGCTTTTTATTATAAGGCTATAGGAGTTCCCAATTTAAAAAGGGGGTTCACTTCTTTTCTGTGAAGCTCCCACGCATGTAAATAAAAATAAAACCTGTGTGCCTTTTCTCCTATTAATCTGTCTCTAGTCAGTCTAATTTTAATTAGCATGCCCCAGACACGGAGCCTAATGGGGTAGAGGTGAAGAGTTTCCTTCCCTACACAGCCCACACTCCCTTCTCCACTGCGACCGGGGGCAGGCCGAGCCCCGCGAAGGGCACTCCCTGTGTGGCATGCACACGTCACTGATTCTCTGCCCTGCAGCCGGGGTGGGCTTTCACAATGAAAGTCAGATCAAGTCCCTTCCTTTCTAACCTTTTATGGCTTCTCAGCCCCTTAGAAAATAGCCAGCACCGCACGATGTCCTGCCTCCTGCTCCCGTCTTCTACCCACCCCGCCCCGCCCCGCGGGGACCTGCCAGTGGTCCTTTCTCAGCCTTGGCTCTTTCCCACTTGCTGGCTTTGAATTTGCGAGGCTCACTTCACCCTGGACTCCTCACCACCCTGTGAGAAGGAGGCGTTATTCCTTATCATCACCCTCGCACCTCCTTTTTCTTCCTTTACCAGGAATTTGTCATGCCTCCCCACGAGAATGTAACTGACTTGCCTGGAAGGAATTACCTGTCCCCTAACACGGTGTCCACCGATCTGCCTCGAGTGGTGAAAGCTTGGCCAATCGAACTGCCTGCTCTGGAATCTGACCCTTGGCCCCTGCCGCATGGCATTGGCGTGTTTACAACAACAAAACAGCTGGAGCAGATTTATTTCCAAGGTGGTGCCCTGAAGAGAACACAGCTCTTTGACGGCCTGTCCTTCCCTGCCCACCCACCCCTCCTGTCCTCACTTCTGCCCCTCACCCACCCTTCACCCAGCCCTGCGTGTGCAGCTTTAACTTCTATTTTATGAGCTTCCTATGTCCTCCTCCCAGCCTCCCTTTCTCATCAGTTTAGCTGGCTGGGGTTCTGCTCTTTGCAGGCAAAGAGCCCTGGCTGACTCTCTCCACCCCCCCTGGTGGCCCCGCTCCTGTCCAGCCTCAGCCCGCTCACCTGGTGCCCAGCCCTGTGGGCATGCACTAGCCCTCTATGTACGGGGTCCGGCACAAGTAACGCCCCTGTCCCTGGCGCTGGTGATCTATGCCAAATCTTTGACCACAAAATCATAAGCATGTAATTCTGTAACGTAACAATACCATGCTCAAGCACACCATATGACATTTTAGGTGAAGTGTTTAAATTGCTGTCCATCTCGTGTGAGCTATTTAAGTGCCCTGCCGACCACACTCAGTGATGTTACTTCTGCCGGGCTGACCCTGTGCATTTGACAAAAGAATAACATAGGCTCTTCGTCGGGGGCAAGGAGTGAGGCATTGGAGGCTTGGTGCGAGCGAGAGCTGGTAACGGCATCCACTACCTTCGTTTCGTTTCTCCTGCTTCCTTTGGCACAGACACGCACGCGGCTTCCGGGAGGCGTCTGGGAGACAGGAGCGCGGCACCTGTACCATGAGCCACACAGGACCGCGCGCCCGACCACCCACCGTCGCGGGTTAGACCACTGGAGGGGGGTTTGCCTCTTCTCACGAACGGGACGGTGTACTTGATGAGGGAGGGGAATGGCTCGGCCCCCACTCAACTTCTGAGTAATTTTCTCAATGCCGGCGGCCCTGGGTTTCACCTCTTGCTGAGACACCGGCACTTCCTCTTTTCAACACTGACCTTCTGCTTCCCTCCAGTGAAAATGGGGCGAGGATGTGGGGGAGCGGCTGCAGACCTGCCCCTACTGGACAGGAAATAGACAGGCACATAAACGGGGCACAGAGCCTCTGCGGGGGAGGGGGGGGAGGCGGGCCCCTCTGCCCTGGCCTTCGCCACCCCAGCGCCCAGCCCAAGTGGGAACGCAGTAAATGCCATCAAATGACTTACATTTTTTACAGAAAAGGCTAACTTTGAAATAAAGCAAATTCTTTTTTTTTTCCTTGTCACAGACAAAATCTCGGGGCTGCAGCATGCCCTCGAGTGCCCATCAGAAGCTGAATTTCCTCTAGCATCTTGGCCGTCCGCACAGCTCTGGGTTGGACCCATTTTCCCTTATATTGAGCCGAAGACCACATCACCAGTGTGGACAAAACAGATCTACGCTCTCACACTCACACAGTTAGAAGCACCCCCCCTCTTCTCGGGGACAACCACCACCACCACGGCCACACCCCGGTCTTATCTTGGAATCTCACCCCCACCAACTCTCCTTGTTTCAACCGCCACTCCAGCCCCCTCACCCCTCCACCTGTTCTCCAAAAAAGTGGGGGACCCAGGGCTCCACACCTGGAAGGTCTCAGGCAGCAGCTAGACTTTCTTCTCCCCCCAGCCCGTCCCGGGTTTGGAGGAAGCAGACTCTGTCCCGCTGGGTTGCAGGGCTGATTCCACTCAGAGAGGGGAGAAGGGGTCTGGACCGTCTCTGCCCACTTCATCCCCATGTCCCCGGAGCCTCGCAGGGTCCCTGCCCAGCGCAGGTGCCCCAGACCTTGGCCGAATGAATGAATGAATGAATGAATGGCTTCTGGGAACTCTTCATCCTCTTTGAGAAGCCAAAACCGGCCCTGGGTTTGTTGTCTTCTCTTCGGACCCAGGACCCAGCTCGCACGGCTGCTCCCCTTCCTAGGAACCGTCGTCTTGGTGTCCTGGGTGGGAGTGGAACCCCGGGCGGATTTGGTCCTCCTCGGCTGTGAGATGCTGAGCTGCCTGCTCTGGAGCTGGGCGTGGCACGCAGGGGCAGGTACGAGGATTGCAGCGCCACGAAGCCACAGTGAGGAGGAGCACAGTGGCAGAGGTGAAGGTGGGGATGAGGCGAGGAGGAGGACTCTCTCTGGCTACCACTGAACTACAGTGCATTTATTTCCCAGGCTCTGGAGCACCCCTGCCCCTACTCTGAGGAGGTTTTAAGCCACTTCCCCTCACCCCAGCACAGCTGCTCCCCGAGGATCAGGAATAAAGGCTCGGCTCCGTCCTCAGGTGAGGACCAGCTGGCAGAGCCAGAGCGGCCAGGCAGGGAACCACCTGGCGTTCGGGAAGAAACTCCCCCAGGAAGAAAAGCATCCACACTCACTTCCTTTGCAGCTTGTAAATCTCTGCAGTCAGTATCGCTTGTCTGTTTGCCACCAGACTCAGGAAATGGATATTTTTGTGGGGGGGCTGGGGAGGATACAAATATTTATTTATCATATAGTAAAATCGTATAGGTCAGATTAAATCATAAGACCGCTCATCTTAATTAATCTAATTAGATAATACTTAGAAAGGAAAAAACTTTCCTCCTTTCTCTTGGGTTCTGCCCCTGGGGTCTGTGACTTAGACTAACAACAGACAGAGGAAGAGGAGAAAAGGCATGTGATTTTATCTTAGTTTTAACACGCAAAGAAGCCTTTAAAGAAAAATAAATAAAGATCCAAAGAAACAGTTAAACTTGGGGGGAAGGGTTTATATACCAACTTAACAAAAGACCAGAAGTTTTGGAGAAGTGATGAGACAAAGAAAAAGAGGTTTGGGCTTCTGGAGGAAGCCAGCTGTGGGAAGGCGAATATACTGAAGAAACCAATGGAAGACGGGCTATTTATAAGGTGTGGCTTCTGCAGACTCACCTTGGCTCCGCCCTCCTCTCCTACGTTGAAGACTGACCTCTCCGGGGGCCCTGCAGCGGGGACACCTTCATAAGGGCTGAGGGGCAGGGTGCTTTCCCGTGTCTGGAATTTCTCAGCCGCCTTCAGCCCAAGCAATCCTTACGCCCATACGGCATATTTGGGGGTGACATATTTTGATGCCCCTTCAGTGTTTTAAAAGAAATTTAGCTACAGTACCCTCCAAAATTGTATAGAAACCCCGAGTAGAGGAAAATAGGGTCTTGCCCTCCAGAGACACTGGCTCCTTTATTTGGGGAACAGCGAAGAGTCACTTAAATCAACTCTGAATGACTGATGTAGAAATGAGGGCTTCTAAAACCTTGACGAACATGTTTTACGTAAATTGTTTTCCCTTTGATCTTTCTTGCTCAGCAAAACTTCTTTTACAACGTGTGTGTAAATCATTACAAACTTCAAACTAGTGAAGTTGAAATAAATTATGGTTCCTTATTTATTAGCATATTCTTCCTTATTTCAGAGGAAGAATATCTTATTTCTAGGTTTCCTAAAAAGCACAGTGTAAGAACATCCGTGAATGGGGGGGGCGGGACAGAGCTCTCTGACCTCCCAGTACCTTCAGCCCATCCTCCCCCCCACCCCTCCCCCGCCAGTCAGCTCCGCCGGCTGGTCAGTCTCGGAACTCAGCACCAGGCCCGGGGCCTGGGCTCTTGCCAGCTCGTTTCGGCACCGATGCCCAGGCCGACTGACTTGCCTCTTGAATTGTGCACAACACAGAAAATAAGGAGTGTGGCTCTGGTCAGAAAGTGTTCCCACCGGCCACCTTCTGCACCGATTTCGGTGCACGCTCAGCCCGACACCCCCTCACGTCTAGGATGGGAAGGGCTCACTTGGAATGCTCCCTTCAAAAAGCCTCACATTTTTGCAAAATTACATTTTAAACATACCCTTCCCATCTCCCGACGTACAACGGTGAGAAAATGGAATGAATTAGGCCACAATGACAGAAGACCCTACGAACCCGAGAGTTATCCCTCCTGTAGCGCTAGAAGCACTTTTTGCTCTCAGGAGCTCTGCAATGTTCGTAACTCTCCTAGAAATACCTTTAATAAAGCGTAGAGGAATGAAATAAAAAGAAAGCACTCTTTTAAACAACCCAAAGTTCAAGTCCAGCTCTAGAAGGAGTGTTTGCTTACTCTTTAGGATGGGCGATCTCTTAGCTCGTGACCAATGCCCACACAGACAGGGATCTTTCAGTAAGCAGCCAGGGCGCAAATTAAGGAGAGAAGATTGAACACACACCTGACGCTAGAGATTGGCCAGCCCGCTCGGTCTCCGGCAGGGAAGCACGAGGATATTAAAAGGGGTCCAGGAGCTGCTAGAGCTCCCCTGGCCACCACCTGCCCCCCCCCCGCACCCCTCCCCCAGTCCCTGCCCAGGAGACCAATTTCAGCAGTAAGTCCTGCTGCCTCAACGCCCCCTTTTAAGGGTTCTCCTGCCCTTTGCCCATCCTTCCAGCAGGGTGCCCCCCAGCTGCTCATTGGAGAGCAGCACCCCCTCCCCCCAATCACCAGGAGCTGCAGATTCTCTGCCTCAGACTGCGGGTCTGTCTGCAATGCCTCTGCTCCCACCCACAGACTCATTTGCTGGGAACAGTAAAAGCAAAATCGAGCAAAAGGGCATTACATGCTGATCCTTTTTCTTTTAAACACAACTGCTGGGTGAATGGAGTTTTACAGACTAGAGCCTAATGGGGCGATTTCAGCCAGATCCACGCTGTTTCAGAATAAACGCGTAATAAACATATAATGAATTCTAAAGGCCCTGACTCATGAGAGATTATAGACCATCCGGCCGCTCCAGGCGAAAGTGAAAGACCCAAGGTGGGGTTTATTCCGGCTGAGCTGAGCTGGAGGCCAAAGATTACCCTGCAAGGCTCGGCCACGCCCCAACAAGCCAGTCACTAGGTAAGGGCATCGAACACTCAAGTCCAAAAGGCAGTTTTGCCAGATTCCGGGCCTGGAAGGACACACCCTCCCTGGGCAACCCCTGGGAAATTTCTGTAAGTCACCGTGATTAACACACATGAGGGGGCAGCCTGTGGCAGCTCAGAACCCCACCGGGTTCGACACCCCTTTCTTTTTCACTTTTCCCAAGTGGCTCCTTCCGCGGCAGAGGGCACAGGCCACTCCATATCAGGGTGCAGGAGAGGCAGCAGCTCCGCCGGCCCACCCTACCCCACCTTGCTCGGGTTACTGTGGTGCCATGAAAGGGGCTCTGTCGCTGTGAAGTGGGGCTCCAGGTCCCTTGCAGTGAGCGAGGAGAAGAGACAAGTTTCAGATGATGT
>PVJI01018589.1:0-32990 GCA_004026765.1 Micronycteris hirsuta | reverse complement strand
TCTCTGATTCATTGATCTTTTGTATCATTTTTTAGACTCTTTATTTTTGCTCTGATCTTTATTATTTCCTTCCTTCTACTCACTTTGGGCTTTGTTTGTTGTTCTTGTTAAGTCCTTTAAGCATAAAGTTAGATTGTTTATTTGAGCTTTTTTGTTTTCTGAGATAGGCCTGTGATGCTATGATTTTCCCTCTTAGGATGCTTTCTCAATGTCCCATAAATTTTGGATTGTTGTGTCCTCATTTTCTTTTGATTTCTTCCTTGATCTCATTGTTGAGCCATTCATTGCTTAATGACATGTTATTTAGCTTCCATGTTTTTTTGTGCTCTTCAGTGTTCTTGTGCTTCTAGTTTCACAGCATTGTGGTCAGAGAAGAAGCTTGATATGATTTCAATCTGCTTAAATTTATTTAAACTTGTCTCGTGTCCTAACATGGCCTATCCTAGAAAATGTTCCATGTGAACTTGAAAAGTATGTATAATCTATTGCTTTGGGGTGAAATGCTCTGAAGATATCAAATAAATCCACTTGACCTAGTATGTTCTTTAAGGCCACTGTCTTCTTGTTGATTTTCTGTCTGGAAGATCTATCCATTGAAGTCAATGGGGTGTTAAAATCCCCAACTATAACTGTATTGCTGTTGATCTCTCTTTTTATGTCCATCAGGATTTGCTTCACATATTTAGGTGCTCCTATTTTGGGTGCATAAAAGCTTACTAGGGTTATATCCCCTTGTTGGATTGTTCCCTTTATAGTTGTGTAGTGTCCTTCTTTGTCTCTACCGTAGCCTTGGTTTTAAAGTCTATTTTGTCAAATGTAAGTAGTGCTACTCCATTTTTTCCCCTTTCTATTTGCATGAAATATCTTTTTCCATCCATTTACTTTTAGTCTGTGTATCTTTTGATCTGAGATGGGTCTCTTGGAGGCGGCATATATATGGGTCTTGTTTTCTTATCCATTCAGCTACCCTGTGTCTTTTGGTTGGAGCGTTTAAGCCATTTACATTTAAGGTGATTATTGATTGATACGTATTTAGTGCTATTTTATTGTTAGACTATGTTCCTCTGTTATTTTTTTTTCTTTCTCCTTCTGAAAGCAAGCCCTTTAACATTTGTTGCAGTGCTGGTTTGGTGTTAATAAACTCCTTTAGCTTTTTCTTGTCTGTGAAGATTCTTACTTCTTCTTTAATTTTAAGTGATAGCCTTGATTGTAGGTCCTTGCTTTTCATCACCTTGAATATTTCATGCACCTCCTTTCTGGCCTGAAATGATTCTGTTGAGAAATCAGATGACCGTCTAATTGGTGTTCCCTTGTAGGTAACTACCTACTTTGTCTTGCAGCTTTTAGAATTCTCCTCTTGTCTTTAAGCCTTATCAATTTAATTATGATGTGTCTCAGTGTAGGCCTCTTTGGGTCCAACTTGTTGGGACTCTCTGAGGTTCCTGGAGTTGCGTGTCTTTTTCCTTCACCAGATTAGGGAAGTTTTTGGTCATTAAACAGATTCTTGATCCCTTTCTTGCTCACTTCTCCTTCTGATATTCCCATGATGTGGATGTGGTTACACTTCACATTGTCCAAAATGTTTCTTAAGCTCTCCTCATTTTTTTAAATTCTTTTTTCTTTTTGCTGCTCTGCCTGGATGTTTTTTTCTACTCCGTCTTCCAAATCACTGATTTGATCCTATGCTTCATGTAACCTACTGTTTATTCTTTCCAGTGTATTATTTATTTCAGATACTGCATTCTTTATTTCTTTTTTTTAAATTATTTTATTGGTGTTCAATTACAGTTGTCTGCATTTACCCTCTTCCCACACCACCCCAGGCAAACCCACCTCCCGCCCTTGCTTCCCCCCTCCCCCTTGGTTTTGTCCATGTGTCCTTTATAGCAGTTCCTGAATACCCCTGTCCCCCTTCTCCCCTTCCCTCTCCCCTCTGGGTACTGCCAGAGGGGACACAGAATGTTCTAAACTTCAATGTCTCTGGTTCTATTTTGTTTCTATGGTTGTATTTTGCTTGCTTACCTCACAAGTGTCTTGGCTGTGACTGATCTGAATTCCCCGGTAGCTGATCTGGCCTCGGTGCCTTCGTTCCTGAGTCCTCATACAAAACTTTTTAACATTTCATATAGTAGAGGCTGCATGATGATGTACTCCTTGAACTTGACCTTATCTGAGAAGCACTTTATCTGCCTTTCCATTCTAAATGAAAGTTTTGCTGGATAGATTATTCTTGGTTGTAGTCCCTTGCTTTTCATGATTTGAAATATCTCTCTCCAGCCCCTTCTTGCTTGGAAGGTCTCCTTTGAGAAATCCACTGACAGTCTTATGGGAATTCCTTTGTAGGTAACTGTCTCTTTTTCTCTTGCTGCTTGTAAGATTCTTTCCTTATTCTTGATCTTGGGTAATGTTATTATGATGTGCCTTGGTGTGTTCCTCTTCGGGTCCCGCTTCTTTGGGGTTCTCTGAGCTTCTTGGATTTCTAGGAAGCCTATTTCCTTTGCCAGGTCTGGGAAGTTCTCCTTCATTATCTGTTCAAAAATATGTTCAATTCCTTGGTGAACTTCTTGTCCTTCTGGCAGCCCTATGATCCGGATGTTGGGTTGTTTACAAATGTCTCTGAGGTCCCTGAATCCCTCCTCATTTTTTTGAATTCTTGTTTCTTCCTTCTGGTCCACCCCATTGGTTTGAGATCCAACTTCCTTTTTTTCCCTATTGGTTCCCTGTAAATCTTCCTCCATTATCCTTATCGTATTCTTCATTTGTTCAATTATTTGCATCCACCTTTCTTCCAGTTTTGTTAGCATTTTAATTACTAGCATTTTGAACTGAACATCTGATAGGTTGACTATGTCGTTATCCGTTAGTTGTAATTTGTTCTGATCTTTCATTTTGGCCATTTTCATTCTTTTTATCTTGGTGCACTTGTCGGCTCGCCAGTGCCATTGCCGGCAACCTGGGTCGCTTTTGGGTGATGTTGCCTCTGGGGGCGGGGCCTGTGAGGAAGCACTGGTGGCTGCCGTTCACCGTGGGCTCCCATCACCCCTCCGCTCCTGGTTTCCCCACCGCCGTTTCCGCCAGACTCGATTCTGCTGGTGCCCTCTGGCCTCTCTCCAGCAGCATCGCAGGCTTACGGGATTCACCCGTTGTACGGGGACGCGCCCTGTTCAGGCACTGACGGCGTCAGTCCCTCCGTGACAACTGCCTCTCACTCCGTTCCTCCGCCCGGTACTGCCCCGCTTACCAGCTTGGATGTTCGTCCTCTCCAACCTCCTGGGTGTTGGACTTCCCTTCAGTTCTTTTCTATCCATTCTGGTTGTTTAATTTTTCACTACTGCGTTAGTTGTTTAGACACTCTGGATGTGCGGGTGGCGAGCGCGTCCACCTACGCCGCCATCTTGGTGGAAGTCCAGGATTCTTGAATTTAAAAAACTCCATATTGAAGATGATTTTCCTCTCTTCTACCATATATTCCAGCTATTTAGATATTCTCCTTACTTGATGTGATGTCTGGGCAGGTCTTGCTTCTTATAGTCCTGTGGACCCTGGAAAAGAATATACTCACTAAAAAGAGCTCCCATGGCTAACTGGACTCAAATTTAAAAAAATAAACACACACACACACACAGAGCCTAGGCAGGGGCCTCTCATGCAAACTGCACTTCAGGAAGAAGCCTGCACTGAACTACCTATCTCTACACTGAACCATCTGCCTGCACTGTGATTCTGACATCTGAGCCAGCCCTTATAAAGGAATCCTATTTCAAGCAATAGAACTGAGGCTTTCCTCATTCAATCAGAGTTGCACAGCTATATCCCTGTCAACATCTTCACCAACTAATTAGAGCAGCTCCTTTCTGACCAATCAGGACAGTGGTTTGGGGACCAATCAAACTGCAGGGATTTGGAATTCCCCATTTGTATGAGGACAGGCCAATCAGGGACCAGCTTATGGGGACTTCTGTCTATATAAGTCAGCTCTTCTCTGATTCTGGGAGCATACTTTCCCTTTCCACCACAGACTGGAAACTACTACATTTTCCCTGCTGGAGCTGAAACACTAAAATGAAACACCGAAGATATCTCCCCAAAGCAGAGTGGATCAGACCAGTGAAGAGCAGAGCTGTCTAGCCAGAGAGGAGCCTGGCCCCAAGGCTGCCTCACAGCTAGGCTGATTTTAGCCATGCTGTTTCAAAATTGAGCTGTTTTGTACTGAATAAAGTTTTCTTCTTCACTGCACCCCAAATGGGGGATTCCTATTGGCACTGAATTGGTGCCAACAACCTTAGGTTGACAGTTTTATTAGCATCCTGTTCTCTTTCAATGCACAAGTACATTCTTTTTTTTTCATCCTCACCTAAGATTTTTTTAAGAGAGAAAGAAACATTGATGGGAGAGAGAAGCATCAATTGGTTGTCTCACATATGTGCCCAGACCAGGGATCATCTGCGCTGGGACCTGGGACCAGAACCACAACCCAGTTATGTGTCCTGACTGGAAATTGAACCAGTGAACCTTCCAGTTACAGGAGGACACTCCAACCAACTGAGCCACATTGGCCAGGGCAAGAAAAGTACATTCTTCTAAGGATACAATAAGTCATAAAAAAATTTTTATACACTCTAATGTTACTGGGAAAAAACAAAGAAACCCCAAATTTCACTCATAAGACAGAGTGAGGCCATAACCATATATTTAGATTATGGACATTCTCCAGCCTGAGAAAGAGTACATCCCAGGAAGAGACCTCATGGGACATGGAAAGGAATCCATACAGAGTTGGTCCAGCAACTGTTTGTTGGCCACTGTCCTACAGTTGTTCATTTAAGGGAGACATGACAATTGTGGTCTTCACCATTGGCTAGAAGAAAGCTTCTATTTATGAAAATAAAAGCTAAGATAAAAGATTGTTATGTGACGTGACCTCTTTCTCCCCACTAACCCAGTGATTATAGGGAGGAATGGGAAGGGTGGAATATCCCCATCGTCAGAGAATCATGTTCAAATCACACAATTACCACCGTGCAACTGCCACCTATCTGCCTCTGTTTTCCACTACCAACTGTCTCTTATTCTAATATACAGATGGGTAAATGTAGGTTTACAGTTTGTGAGTACACAAAACACAGTTTATTCCTGTATTGTTATTTATTGATTATTGTATTATTTTCCATTTGAACAACTGTAAACCTACTTTTGCCCACCCCTGTACTGGCGAAAATGGATGAGTGTGGGTCTCGCCTGGTGATTTGGATTTGCTGAGCCTCCCTTGTCATGCCTAAGCCACACCTTCAGTTTTGTTTTGTTTTTTGGGTTTTTTTTTGTAGAACCCCTGGTCTGATCTTTCATGGTGTTTCCTCTACTGGGTATTCTTTCTCCTGACCTATATTTGCCTGGTAATTTTAAGATGGGCAGGAGTTTTCTAAAAACATCCTCCTTCCCCAGCATCTGATATAGGTCATACCACCTACCATCTGACACACTGTCCTGTGTCTAAGTAAAGTGGATTTGTAAACATGCTACTCTGGTAGAGAAGAGCTGAGGACCTGAAGCAATGTTCCAAATATGTTTTCTTTATTTGTATTTTTCAGATTCTGGCTTTCTATTTTAAAGATTAATTTATATAACAGTAAAATTCACACTTTTTTGGTGTACCCTTCTGTAAGTTTTGATAAGTGCATACAGTTCTGAAATTGCACTATAAGTGAAATACGAAAGAGTCCCATGGCACCAAATATAACCTCAGGCCCCATTGTAGTCAAGCCTTCGTTCTACTCCCAGCACGTGGCAACTATTAATCTGTTTACTGACCCTATATATTTGCCTTTTCCAGATAGTCATATAAATGGAATCATAGAGTATGTAGCTTTTTGTCTCTGGGTTCCTTCAGATTTTTCCTCCAGATTTATAATAAATTGGAGAATAATAAATCCTCCAGATTTTTGCAAGTATAAGTAGTCTGTTCCTTTTTTATTGCTGAATAGTGTTCTATGTACCTGAGTTTGTATAAACACTCATCCATTGAGGGATATTTGGGTTGATTCTACTTTTTATTAATTATGAATAATGCCTAGGTTTATTAGTGAACAGGTTTTTGTGTGAATATGAAATTTCCTTTTTCCATGGTAAACATCCAGATGTGAGATTGATGGGTTGCATAGGAAGTATATGTTTAATCTTACAAGAAAGTGCCAAATCATTTGCTAGAGTGGCTGTATCATTTTCAATTCCCACCAGCAAAGTATGAGAGTTCCAGTTGTTCCTCATCCTCATCAACCCTTAGCATTGTCATTATTATCAGTGTTATCCACTACAATAGGAGTGGAGTAGTATTTCATTGTGGTTTTCACTTAAATTTCCCTAATGACTAATGATGCTGATCTTTCCATGTGCTTATTTGCATCAAGGTATCTAATGAAATTTCTCTTCAAATTATGAGCTCATGTATCAGTTTGCTTGTTTTCTTATTATTGATTTTTGAGAGGGTTGTTTTTTTTGAGAAATAACTCACATACCCAAAAATTTACCCTTTCTGTCTAAAGTTGAGTGGTTTTTACTATATTCACAAAGTTATGTAATTATCCCCAACATCTAATTCCAGAACATCTTTATCATCTCAACAAGAAACTTATTTATTAGCAGAATAATTTCTGTTCTCTCTTCTCCCGCCCCTATATAGATTTTCTTATTCTGGATATTTCACATAAATGGAATCAGACAATATGTAACTTTTATGTCTGGCTTTATCCACTTAGTATAATGTTTCCAAGGTCCATACATGTTGCAGCATGTATCAGTACTTCCATTTATGGTTGAATCATCTTCCATAGTATGGACATACTACATTTTGTTTACCAATTCTTAAGTTGATGGACATTTGGGGTGTTTTCACTTTTTCACTATTATAACTAGTGTTGCTATAAACATTCATGTGCAAATTTTTGTGTGGACATATGTTTTCATTTCTCTTGGCTATACAACTAGGAGTGGAATTGCTGAGTCATATATTGTAACTCTATGTTTAACATTTTGAGGAACCGCCAAACTGTTTTCCACAGCAGCTGCACCATTTTACATTCTGACTAGCAATGTATGAGGGTTCCAATTTTTCCCCATCCTTGCTAACACTTGCTATTGTCTTCCTTTTTTACTATAGCCATCCCAGTGGGTAGAAAGTAGTATCTTACTGTGGTTTTGGTTTGCATTTTGTAAAGACTAATGTTGAACATCTTTTCTTCTGCTTATTAACTACTTGTTTATCTTCTTTGAAAAATATCTACTGAAATCCTTTCTCATATTATTAATTAGGTTATTTTTATTGTTTAGGTTTAAGAGTTCTTTATATATTTTTATACAGATAGGTTCTTTATCAGATGTAAGATTTGCAAATATTTTTCCCATTCTGTTGGTTGTCTTCTTATTCTCTTGATGGTGTCTTAACACAGAGAAATTATTAATTATGATGAAGTCCAATTTCTTTTGTTGATTTTTTCTTTTGGTGTTGTAGCTAAGAAATAATTGCTTAAACTACAGTCATGAATATTTACGTCTTTTTTTTCTAAGAGTTTCACAGTTTCAGCTTTTTAAAATATAAATATTTTTAATTATTTATTATTTTTGCCTTTTGATTATTTTTAAAATATATTTTATTGATTGTGCTATTACAGTTGTCCAATTTTCCCCCCTTTATTCCCCTCCACCCTGCACATCCCCTCTAACCCACGTTCGCCCCCTTTAGTTCATGTCCATGGGTCATACATATGAGTTCTTTGGCTACTATATTTCCTATACTATTCTTAACCTCCCCCTGTCTATTTTCTACCTACCATTTATGCTACTTATTCTCTGTACATTTCCCTCCCCCTCCCACTTCCCCACTGATAACCCTCCATGTGATCTCCATTTCTGTGATTCTTTTCCTGTTCTAGTGGTTTCCTTAGTTTGTTTTTGTTTTTAGGTTTAGTTGTTAATAGTTGTGAGTTTGTTGTCATTTTACTGTTCATATTTTTATCTTCTTTTTCTTAGATAAGTCCCTTTAACAATTAATAGAATAATGGCTTGGTGATGATGAACTCCTTTAACTTGTCCTTATCTAGGAAGCACTTTATCTGCCCTTCCATTTTCAATGATAGCTTTGCTGGATAGAGTCATCTTGGATGTAGGTCCTTGCTTTTCATGACTTTCAATACTTTTTTCCAGCCCCTTCTTGCATGTAAGGTTTCTTTTGAGAAATCAGCTGATAGTCTAATGGGAACTCCTTTGTAAGTAACTCTCTCCTTTTCTCTTGCTGCTTTTAAGATTCTCTCCTTCTCTTTAATCTTAGGTAATGGAATTACGATGTGCCTTGGTGAGTGCTTCCTTGGGTTCAACTTCTTTGGGACTCTCTGAGCTCCCTGGACTTCCTGGAAGTCTATCTCCTTTGCCAGCTTGGGGAAGTTCTCCTTCATTATTTGTTCAAATAAGTTTTCAATTTGTTGCTCTTCTTCTTCCTCTGGCACCCCTATGATTTGGATGTTGGAATGTTTAAAGTTGTCCTGGAGATTCCTAAGCCTCTCCTCATTTCTTTGAATTCTTGTTTCTTCATTCTGTTCTGGTTGAATGTTTATTTCTTCCTTCTGATCCAAATCATTGATTCGAGTCCTAGTTTCCTTCCCATCACTGTTGGTTCCCTATACGTTTTCCTTTATTTCACTTTTCATAGCCTTCATTTTATCTTCTATTTTGTGACCATACTCAACCAATTCTGTGAGCTTCCTGATTACCAGTGTTTTGAACTATGCATTTGATAGGTCGGCTATCTCTTCATCACTTAGTTGTATTTTTTCTGGAGCTTTGATCTGTTCCTTCATTTGGGCCATGTTTTTTTCTCAGTGTGCCTGTTACGTAATAAGGGGTGGAGTCTTAGGTGTTCACCAGGGCAGGGTAACCCAAGTCTCTGTGTTGTGATGCTGTATGCGGGGGAGGGGTCTGAGAGGAAACAGTGCCACTTGCTCAGCTCTCTGTGGGCTCTCAGTCACTTCCTCCACTACCCACAAGCCAATTGGGCCCTTCTGGTACTGATTCCCAGGTGGGTGCGCTTGTGTATTTTCTAAGACCCTGTGGGTCTCTCCAACTACCTCTTCTGTGAGGTTGGGAGCTTCTCCCACTGCCTCAACCCTCATAAGTTTTTTCAGTCAGAGATTTTGAGACTTTATTTCCTCACACTGGAACCTTGGGTTGTGCAGTCTGTCTTGCTCCTCAGTTGTTCCACCAGGTTTTTCCACACACAAATGTGGGACTGCCCAATCTGCCAGCCACTGCCTTGCCAAGAGTCCTCTCCACCCTGGCTGCCTGTCTCCGCCTCTCCTAACAGTCTAGATGAATGTTTCTTCTTTAACTCCTTGGTTGCCAGACCTCCATACAGTTTGATTTTCTTTCAGTTCTGGTTGTTTTTTGTAATTAAATTTGTTGTTGTCCTCTTTGTTGTGTGAGGAGGCACCATGTGTTTGCCTGTGCCTCCATCTTGGCTGGAAGTTTATAGTTTTAGCTTTTACATTTAGGTCTTTGATCCACTGATTGGCTTTCATATGTGGAGCCATCCTCACAGTCTGGAATAAATTCGCTTTGTCATGGTGTATAACCCTTTTTGTATGCTGTTAGATTTAGTTTGTTGATATTTTTGTTGTTATTTTTGCATATATATTCATAAAAATATTAGATCTGTAATTCTCTCCTTTTGTGATGTCTTTGGTTTTGTTGTCAGAGTAATCCTGGACTCATAGAATAAATTAGGAGGTGCTCCCTCCTCTTCTATTTTTTTTAGAAGAGTTTGACAAGGTTTGTGTTAATTCTTCTTTAAATTTTTGGTAGAATTCACACATTAAGGCATCTGGATCCAAATTTTGTTTTAGTGGAATATTTTTTGATTACTAAGTCAAGTTTTTTACTTGTTATAGGTCTATTGTCATTTTAAATTTCTTTTTGAGGTAGTTTTGGTAGTTTGTATCTTTCTAGGAATTCATGCATTACATCTAGGTTATCTAGTTTGTTGTCATATGATTGTTTATAGTATTCCCTTATAACCCTTTTTTATTTCTGTTAGTAGTGATGCCCCGCTCTTTCATTCCTTTTTAGTAATTTGGGATTTTTTCTTTTTTGGTTGATCTAGCTAAAGGTTTGTAAATTTTGTTGATCTTTCCGAGCACCTTTTTTGGTTTTGTTGATTTTTCTCTCTGTTTTTTTTTTTTTTGTTCTCTATTTCATGCCCTTCTAGTGTGCCAATTTTATGCCTTGTATTTTGGGACTCTGTTCTTAGGTTTACATATATTTATAATCGTTATTATAGCTTTTCAGTGTATTGATATTTTATCACTATAAAATATCTTCTTTATTGCTAGTAAAAACTTTTGTCTTAAAGTCTATTTTGTCTAATAGTACAGCCACACCAGCCCTCTTTTTGTTACTGTTTGCATAGTACATATTTCTCCATCCTTTTACTTTCAATATATTTGTGTTTTGGAAACTAATGTGTGTCTCTTGTAGATGCCATGGAGTTGGTTCATGTTTTCTTCTTCATTCTGTCAATCTCTGCCTTTTGATTGGAGTGTTTCCAGGAAATTGCCCAGAAAAGTTGGATAATGGCAATTCTCTTAGGTTGGAGTTCTTGGGGAGCTCCAAACCTCTTCTGTCTCCAGTGGCTACTAGGTTGATAGTTTTCACAGCTACTTTTTTTTTCAAGACCATAGGATTTTAAGGCTTTTGCTGAGCTAGGAGGAGGAAGGTGTTAATAGGCAAGTTAAGGTATTACAAACCTCCCTATTTTTACTGAGATTCCACACTTCTGAAAAAACATTCCTCAAATTGTTGCAAGGCTTTGATTATTTTCCCGAGTTCTATAAAATTTGATTTTGATGACTTTTGTCTGCATTCTCAATGTTCTTATGGAAGAACAAATTCTCAGACATCCTTACTTCACCATTTTTATTGATGTCACTTCTCCAAATCTGCTTTTATACTTAGCCATTCATAAAGAAAATATAGCAAATGTTTATTTTTATTTATTCTTTTATTAATTTCTTATTTTAAGTATATTTCATTGATTATGCTATTACAATTATCCCATTTTTTTCTCCCCGTTTTCCCCCTCCACCCTGTATCTCCCCTCCCACCAGCATTCCCAACCCCTTAATTCATGTCCATGGGTCCTACATATAAGTTCTCTGGATTCTCCATTTCCTATACTATTCTTGGCCTCCCCCTGTATATTTTGTACCTACCAATTATACTTCTTATTCCCTGCACCTTTTCCGCCATTCTCCCCTCACCCCCTCCCCACTGATAACCCATGTGATCTCCATTTCTGTGATTCTATTCCTGTTCTAGTTGTTTGTTTAATTTGCTTTTGTTTTATAGGTTCAAGTGTTGATAGTTGTGAGTTTGTTGTCATTTCACTGTTCATAGTTTTGATATTCTTTCTTAGATAAGTCCCTTTGACATTTCATATTACTAAGGGCTTACTGATGATGAACTCCTTTAATTTGACCTTTTCTGGGAAGCACTTTATCTGCCCTCCCATTCTAAATGATAGCTTTGCTGGGTAGAGTAATCTTGGATGTAGATTCTTACACTTCATGACTTTGAATGCTTCTTTCCAGTCCCTTCTTGCCTGTAAGGTTTCTTTTGAAAGATCAGCTGATAGTCTTATGGGAACTCTTTTCTAGGTAACTGTCTCCTTTTCTCTTAATGCTTTTAAGATTCTCTCCTTATCTTTGATCTTGAGTGATGTGATTATGATTTGTCTTTGTGTGTTCCTCTGTGGGTCCAGTTTCTCTAGGATGCTGAGCTTCCTGGACATCCTGGAAGTCTATATCCTTCACCAGATTGGGGAAGTTGTCCTTCATTATTTTTCAAATAAGTTTTAAATTTCTTGCTCTTCCTCTTCTTCTGGCACTCCTATGATTCAGATGTTGGAATGTTTAAAGTTGTTGCAAAGTCTCCTAAGCCTCTCCTCATCTTTTTGAATTCTTGTTTCTTCATTCTGTTCTGGTTGAATGTTCATTTTTTCCTTCTGTTCCAGATTGCTGATTTCAGTTCTGGTTTCTTTCCCTTCACTGTTGGTTCCCTGAATATTTTCCTTTATTACACTTTGCATACTCTTCACTTCTTCCTCTATTTTGCATTCATACTCAATCATTTCTATGAGCATCCTTATTACCAGTGTTTTGAACTCTACATCTGATAGGTTGGCTATCCCCTCATTACTTTGTTCTTTTTCTGGAGTTTTGATCTGTTCTTTCATTTGGGCCATATTTCTTTGTCCAGGCATACCTGTTACATTGCAAGGAGTGGAGCTCTAGGTATTCACCAGGGTGGGGCAACCCACTTTGCTGCATTATTACACTGTATGCAAAGGAGAAGTCAGAGAGGGAGCAATGCCACTTACTCAGCTCTTGCCCCACTTTCAGTTACCTCCCCAGCTACCCACAAGCAAATTGGGCTCTTCTCATGCTGATTCCTGGGTGGATGGGTTTGTGTACATTCTAGGACCCTGTGGGTCTCTCCAATGAACTCTCCTGTGAGGCTGGGAGTTTCTCCCATTGCTACAACCCCCACAGGTTTTTACAGCCAGAGGGTGTGAGGCTTTATTTCCCCATGCTGGAACCCTGGGTTAAACAGTCTCCTCACTTCCCAATTGTTCTTTCTGGCTTATCTTCACACGAATGTGGGACTGCTCAGTCTTCCAGCAACCACCTCGCTTGCCCGGTCTGCCATCATGCCATGCATCCTCTCTGCCCTGGCTGCCCATCTCAGCCCCTCCTACCAGTCTGGATGAATTTTTTTTCTTTAACTCCTTGGTTGTCAGACTTCCATAAAGTTTGATTTTCTGTCAGTTCTGGTTATTTTTTGTTTTCAAATTGTTGTTGTCCTTCTTTTGGTTGTGCAAGGAAGCAAAGCCTATCTACCTACACCTCCATCTTGGCCACAAGTCCTGAATCTTGAAGGAGCCATTATCAGAATTCTGCCTACCTAAGTGAAAGCCAGTTTGTTTACCAATTGGTTGGCCTGTCTGCAAGTTTGAAGGCAAGATATACAAAGTCTGCCCTGATGGTATCCAGACATGTAATATGAAAAATATAGACATCTGTTGAAGAAGATAGATACAAGATAAAAGAAATATTGCACAAAAGACAATGATGCCTCAGTCCTCTTCAAAGTAAGTGCCTTGGGACCTTACACAGTTCTCCTAATCACCAGCAGCTGCCCTGTCGTATTTTCCAGAATCTTACTGACAGTCTGCAATCTCTTCTCTTTTAAAGGTGATTTTAACTTTTGGAAAACTCAGAAGTCACAGAGTGAAAATCTAGGCTGTAGGGGGACTGAGTCACCTGGGTGATTTGATGTTTTACCAAAAAACTCTGCATAAGATGTGACGTATCAGTGGGTGCATTGTTGTGGAGAAGCTGCCAGTCACTTATTGTATCATCCCTGAAACTCTTGAGTTGTCTGAATAGTTTCTATGGAGGAATGTTCAAGTTTCATTCAAAATTTGATGCAGAGTTGTTGCTCTCCTTACTCAGTCATTTTGAATGTGACAGCCACACACTACACATGTTCAGTCAACAGCGTCTACCGCCCCCACTGACTAGTATAGTGAAGTCATCATTGTTCACACATGCACATTCCAGTCCATTCTCCCTGGCTGCTGGGTTACATCCATGTTGTGCAAACTGTTCTTGTTATATTAATAATGGCTGGATTTTTTCTGGACAGACCTTGTATGTATACACAGAAAAAAAATTTCCTTCAAGTTTTTACTTTGGAAATTTAAAAAACATACAAAAAATTGGAAAGAATAGTATAAGGTACACACATACATGTGCATACACATAACAACCAGGTTGAAGAGGTTTAAAATTTTTTCCATATTTGCTCTATATATTTATCACCTATCTATATACATACATATATCACAAGATCATCATATCACACTCTTCAATATTTGAACATGCATCTCCCAAGAATAAGCACATTTTGATATATCACCACAATGCTATTGTCATACCTAAGAAAATGAATGTTAATTTCCTTATATTATCTACTATGTAGTTCATATTCAAATTTCTCCAATTGTTTAAAAATATTTTATAACTGTTTAAAAATGGTCTAAGATTTATGAAATATATTAGTCATGATATCTCTTTTGTGTCTATATTGATATTTTTAATTTACATTTCATAGACTTTGAAGAGACAAAATCAATCTGTAGTTTTGTGGAATGCTGCCTTATATCATTCTGGAATTGACTGACTATTGTGTTATCATTTAATTTGTTTTCCTTGCTCCTGTGTTTCATATAAAAAGTTGATTTCACAAGTTATGCTATTTACTTCATATTGTATCATACTAGGAGTACACAATGTAAGACTGTCCTGCTCTTAGTGTTGTTAAGTTTGATTCCTAAGTCAAAGTGACAACCACCAGATTTTTCCACTGCAAAGGTATGTATTTCCCTTTATAACAAACAAGTTTTCTATGAGGTGACAATTTGACACCATGCAGCTATCCTGTTAACCAACAGCCTGGCATGTGTTATCCATTGAAAATCCCTTCCTTAATTGTGTCACTAGGGTTTGCACAATAATGATTTTCTAATTCTATTGTTCTTCTATGTTTATCAGTTGCAATTCTTCTGTAAAGAAGAAGCTTCTATCTTAAAATAGGGAAATATTTAATTTTTTAATTATAAATTTTCAGAGTAAGAGTTGATGTAAAAGTCTTCAGTGCTGGCAAATGAGTGTTTTTCTTTTCTTTTTTATTACCACTAGAAGCTTATGAATTTTTAATTTGTTTATAATCAAATTTGTTATTATTGTTATCATCATTATCATTATTTGATGCTCAAATTGCTCAGTCAAACTTGCCAGTGGGAACCCCTTCAATGTGAGGTCTTTTTGAAACAACTCTATTAGTCTTGGAGGTGTTTTGTTTTTGTTTTGCTTTCTGACATAAAACAATCCAAGCTCATCTTTAACTTTCCCTACCCTAGATGTGGAATCAGCTCTCTCTCTAAGAAGCCTTGATTTCTTTCAGTAGGCAATGGAATTTAGAAACCAACATGTAGGTGCTAAATGTTCTCATTGCTGTCGGAGGCAGGGGCACGGATTCTAGACCATGAGTCACTAAATATAGCAAACTGTGGCCCTTAAACCAAAAAAATTCCACTGCTTGTTTTTGTAAATAAAGATTTATTGTAACACAGTCATACTGATTAGATTAAACATTGCTATGGCTGCCATCATATAACAACAGTGGAATTGAATAATTGCAACAGACAGGGTATGGCTTGCAAACCCTAAACTATTTATTATTCAGCCATTTACAGAAAAAGTTTGCTAACCATGGCATATGCATCTAGGAATTATATTTTATAATAATAATATTTCACGTTTGTTTTTAATTCAAATTGGACCACAATTGTTTTTCTTAATTTCTTTGACTTTTATATTTGTATCTCTCTTTTATTAACTAAAAGTCCTTTTTTATCCTCACCTGAGGACATATCCATTGATTCCAGAGATAGCAAGACAGAAAGACAGACAGACAGAGACAGAGAGGGAGACAGAAACATCAATCAATTGCCCTGACAGAAGACTGAACCCACAACATAAGCATGTGCCCTGACCAGGGATGGAACCCACAAACTTTCAGTTTATGGGACAATGCTCCAACTAATTGAGCCACACTGGCCAAGGCTTAACTAATAGTCTTGATTGTTAATAAATAGACATAGTTGTGTATTTTGCTTTACCTGTAATATACAAAAATAATTTCAAAGTAGTGATGTCAATATTCTAAAATAAAAATACTGAGGGAAGTTTAAGATTTCTTTGTAGCTTTTTAAATGTTTTTGTAATATACTCCACTACAGTACTGGGCTCAAATTGCTTAAAATAATTCTTTTCTCTGTGAGTAATGTTATTGATTTGAGCTGTTAGGCTCATTTATTTCAGTTTATTCTTTTTCTCTTAATTTTATTTATTTTTTATTTTTTAGGGGGAAGGAATGGAAAAAGAGAGGGAGGGAAACATCAATGTGTGAGGTAAACACTGATCAGTTGCCTCTCTCACAACCCTAAATGGGGATCTGATCCACAATCCAGGCATATGCCCTGACCAGGAATCGAGCCAGCAACTTTTTGCTTTGTGGGACAACACCCAACCCACTGAGCCATGCTGGTTAGGGCTATTTTTAATTTTAGAGTTTGCTCTATATTCCTATTTATATTGATATTATTTTGAAATATGTAAAACATAATCCTAATGGAGGATTTTAACAGGCCTACTAAAAATAAATAAAGACTACAAAATACTTGTAGAAACATAGAATAATTGAACAATACAATTAGCAAGCTTGAAAAACTACTTAGCTCATTTTTCAGAGTTAATGTAATCTTAATACCAATAACTAAAAAGGAAAGTACAGGAAAAGTATAAGTAAATCACTGTTACAAAGGCAGGCACACAAACCCCTAACTACAAAAAGAAAATTAGTAAACAAAATGCTGCAGTATGTGTGTATGTTAGATAGATAGATATTTGATAGATGGATAGATAGACAGATACACATGGAGACAGTATGACCTGGAAGTTGAAACAGTAGACTATGAAGCCAGAAGCCCTAATTTTGAATTTCAGCTTCACAAATTACTATCTATATAAACTTGGGCAAGACATTTGACTTCTTTGAGCCCTAGTTTCTTCATCTGCAAAATGGAGACAATAACAGTACCTATCTCAGAGGTTTGCTGTGAGGCACCAATCAATTAGTAAAATGCTTCACACAGAGAATGTTATATAAATGTTAGCATCTATTGTTGTTGCTGTTTTTATTTATTGAAGAACATCTTGTCCATAGAGTGATTGTGGCCCATGGTTTCTACCAAGAGTTGGCCAAACTTGAGGTTAAGGGCACTAGCAGTGTATAAGGGACATGAGAATATGTTCACAGGCCTGACTTGAATAACCAAAAAATTATGGGAACTTCCCATAGCATTTGAGGAGATAAACCCCACCTCTCAAAATCTTCCTCATCCACTTATCAGGCCAACATTGATGACACCAGAAGACTGAGCAGGTAGAGCACTTCACTTGAGTGTGCCAGTCAGTGCCCTGTGTCCAGAAGGCAGTGTAGCATAATAACTAGGAGAGAAGGTTCTGGAGTCAGACTGCCTGAGTTTAAATCCTGGCTCTATTTTATACAAAGTATCACTTACTACAGGCTCCTTAACCTCTCTAAGCTTCAATTAGCCCATCTCTAAGATGAGAATGATATTAATATCTACCTCATAGAGTTATGAGTATTGAATGAAATAATATGTCAATCACTTAAAATGGCATGGTGCTGTTAGCTCTATTATTCTCTACATTGTTTGTGAACTTGTCACCACAGAAACTGGCCTTTAGCAATGAATACCATCTTCCTCTCTCCAGGTCATGAGGAAAAGCTAGTGGTGGACCACAGGGGAGATTTAAGAAGCCTCACAGATTCAAAAGGTTAGAAGTGAAAGGGTCCACAGACAGCTGCTCACATTATTTCCTTGCTGAGTTGGGATGACCCAAGGTCAGGTCAGTGCACTCTTAAGGCCTGAGGGAGTAGGGTCAGGGAAGTAGGGCTGAGCATTTGTCTTGAATTGCCCAGAAAAGGGAAATGACAAGGTGGATTGCTTCAAGGATTCCTACTGAGGCCTTCAGGGTTTTTTCCTCCTTCCCTTAGGCAACAGCATTTTCTTTCAATCACATGGCTTCAGAGATACCAACTCCTCATTAATTGCACAAACAAGGGCTGCTTCTCATTTTTCCTCTCTTGGAATCTATGTCAGACCCTCAGAATTTCAGTGGCCAGCTCAGAAGGGCCTCACAGTTTCCAGAGTTCTCCGCACTGGGCAGGAGTGTTAGCTGCAAATGACAAAAAGTCAACTGGAATCACTTATGCAAAAGAGGACTTGTTGAGAGGACACTGGGTAGCTCCTAGAATCAGGAAATTTGCTAAATAAAAAAGTTATGAAGGTAAAATCAGGACAGCTTCAGGTATCTCATAGATTGGAAAGAAGGTCCTCAAAACCAGTGTGCTTTCTGTCCATCTGTCCTCTGTGCTTCCCTCTGTGCATCTGTGACATTCTCTCAGACCAGCTTTTACCCAGAGGCTGAGACCAAGGCCCTGGCAGCTTCAGGCCTCACATTCACTCAGTTTCACCACCCTATAGGAAAGGGGACTCTTTCTTTTGTTCTGATTAAAATTATCTCAGAGGATGCAGGTCTGTCTTAGGTCACAAGTTCATGCCTGAGTCCCATCATTGTTGCCAGGAATCTGGTCAATTTAGACAGATGTCACCTCTTGACAATGACTATGACCAAGGAAGTAAAGTCTGTAAGAAGATGACAATTCCCATTTGACCCTAGGGTTAAAGGAGAATCTCCCAGAAGAAAACAGTCTTGCATGCAAAAGAAAGGAGGTGAGCTGGGCACAAGGAACAAACTGATAACCCTACAGTCACATTAAAGACAAAAATCTAAGCATTGATACGTCACACTAATCAACAAAAATTCCACAGTCATTTCAGATAAATATTCATAATACAGGAAGTCCCCATTTAACCAATATATGAAAAAATATTTCCATATAAGTGATTTTCTGAGGTAACTGAACTTTATCCCCTTAAGTGCTAAAATGTATTTCTTTGAATTATTTTTGATAACCTCTCTATAATATAGCAGAAACAATTTTTCCTGCTTTTATAAAGTGTCCTGAAAAAAAATTTAACCATTACTTGTCAATTATGTAATATCAATGGCATTCTCCTGGACCACTGAGGCATGTAGAGCTATATGTCCCCATGCCAAGGGGACCAGACTACATGTTCTGATTTCTGATGTCATTTTTAAGTTTTTGGTCTCATGTTCTCAGATATTCTTTCCCACTGCTGTCACTGCTCCTATCTCCAGCACCTTTTCCCTGTAAGCATCTCCCTCTTGCTTACTTTGTTAATTCTAATCTTTCCCGCATTGGGAAATCAGAAGACCAAAAATATTACACTATTGTGCAAAATATTTGCAAATCCAGAAGCTAGAATTTACTGCTCTATGTAGAAATAGTCTCTGAGTAAAAGCTGGGGAACCAGTCTGTGAATAAATTATGATATCTCTTTAACAATTATCCCGGTATTTGTAAGCAACTGTTATTTTCTTTCCTATTTCTGCCTGTCTCATGTAATCTAGATGGTTGATTTACCAATAGTTTGATTTTACAAGCACTAAGGTATTTCTTCTTTTCTTCATTTTATCTCTTTACTAGATTACATTCTCTTCTTTTCATTTGTAAACATCCATTTGTCTGTGAACTAACTATTTTAGGCCATTTCCAAGAACTCAAAAACACAGACACCCCCCCTCTTAAAATAGTAAATGAGTATACAAGGAAAAATAATATTAAAATTTATACTGACCCAACTGTGGGAGGGGGGCTGGGCAGGACAGGGGAGAGCAACAGGGAAAAATTTGGACAACTGTATAGAAGAATTAAAAAAAGTAAAATAAATAAGTAAAATTTATACTGACCCAGCAGCTTCCTATCACAGAAAGATAAAATTATATAGAGATGACTTTTTCTGTAGATAAATCACTATTAAATGCTGTGTGAGTTGAAAATTAACAGTCAGCAGTATTGGATTCTGGAAATTGATGAAAAAACATTTCCTTGAGGAAAAGAAAGCTTGCAACAACAAAAACTGACATAGAATTGAGAAAAGATCTGAATTCGAACACACAGATACTGCTTTTATCATACATAATAAAATAGGGGGATAATCAACCCACTTCTCTGCTACTAAATGAAAGTAGACTAAAATGATTATGGCTTACATGTCCCAGATATGAAGGCCCACTCTGGAAACTTCATATCCAAAAATAGCAAGTCTGGCTCTGTTTATACATGGCTAAACTACAGTTCTATTGGTCAATTCAGGGGAAATAAAACTGATTGTATAACAAAATTAAGTAGGTATCCTAGTTCTTCGGCTGTGTAATAAACCACCGAAAAACTTAGCCTAAAGCAGCAACATTTATTTTGCTCACATATCTGAAATCTGAGCAGAGCTCAGCAGGAATAGCTCATCACTGCTCCACTCCATGTCAGCTGAGGTGACTCAAAGGCCGGCTGCCCTAGGCATTAGCAATGACAATTTGAAGGATGGGGGCTGGAACCATCCAAGGCTCGCCCACTCACACATCTGGAGCTTGATGCTGAGTAAAGTCAAACAGCTTCAGGCTGGGACAGCTGTTGCTCTCCATGCATCTTTCTCTATTTCTATGGGATCTCTCTATGTGGCCTCTCTACCATGGTGGCCTCCGGGTAGCCAGACTTCTTACATGATAACTCTGAAATTCCAAGGCAGTTGTCCCAAGAGAGCAAGAGCCTGGCAGAAGTTGTATTACTTTTTTTGACCTAGCATCAGCAGTCATTCAGTGTCACTTCCTCTGCAATTTATTCATTAGATGTGACTCACTATCGTCCAGCTTACATTCAAGGGAAGGGAGTAGAGTCTACCTTGGTGGCTGTAGTGTTCAATAATTTGTGGAAACATATTAAAATACCAGTACAGTCGGTGACTCGGACTGCCTGAGAAAAGGACAACAAATATAGCTAGATCAAACTTCTTAATATGGCAACTCCAGACCTAATTCCATTCTCTTGTAATCTTTTAACAACTCTTCCTGGCATTTCCCCAAATGCATCAAGTTTCATAAGTATGCTGACTATGTGTTTATTTTTTGGAAGAATCTGAAACAGAGGAGGAAAAGAAAGAAAAGAGGTGGCTGGGTAGTTAGTGACTACACTTTCCCAGAGGCCCAGCAGTGAGGAAGCTCTGCTGAGAGCAAGGTGGCCTTGTAGCACATTTGGGTCCCGTCAGAACAAAATCCTCAGAGTGAAGGCCTGGATGGAAACTGCAGTAGTCATAACTTCAGAAAACCATGCCTGAGCAAGGAAGTGAGAAATCTCAGGTCTACAAGTGCTCCAAAGTCAGCAAGTGTACCCCTCATTGTGATTTGTATGTCTGATGTAGGGGTTCTTAAAAATAAGAGCAATCATAATAATTGCTTTAAAGTTGTAAGTTACTTTAGACTTTGTAAAGTATACCCACATAAATTCTCACATTCTCTGATCTATTATGAAAGCACTTTTGATTACTTCTCCTCTACCAAATGATAACAGAGGCCACTATCAATTTCATCTTTAAGAAGAAAATTGGATCAGTCTTTTAAAGGATGGTTTCCTATGAGCATTAAGAACCATTTTGCTCTATTTTTATTTCCTAAAGCAGCTACATGGTGCCTTTCATATGTATGTTTGTTTAGGAGCAAATGTATAGGTCAGTAAGTGAATGGTCATGAAAATAAATGATATAGAAACTTCAACATAAAAAAATGTGAAGACTGTGAACATTTACTTATAAACATGAAAGATGTTTTATAAGCTTCTAACTAGAAAAGACTAAGAAAAATCAAAAGCACATAATCTTCTCTGTGTATGGTATGAAAAAATATTTCAATATCACCATCCATTTTGATAAGCATGTGCTTTGTGTAACTTAGTGGGCTTACATCAATATTTGCATCATTGTTATCAGCAAAGAATAGACTTTTAATATTTTATAGCAATTTTATGACCATCTTATTTGAAAATTCATGGATATTAGGGGACTCATTGTTTTAATAAACTAGATTTACGGAGATATTTCTAGCATCAAGTGAAGAGGCACCTCATTCATTTTGTTGTAAATGACTTTGCATGTGGACAAGTTGATTATTGTGGTTTTGAAACTCTGAACCCAGAAAGTAATTTTAGAGTCATGAGTGTTTGATTTGTAAGATGTGAAGTGAATGTATGTCTTTAATTTGAATTATTATCTAAACCCAAGATAGACAACCTATTAACTTTTGGTGGAGAGAGGACTCAAAGGCCAATGAAATAAGTAATTCTTCACCTCATGAGCAAGAAGAAAGAAAATATGGGTTCTATGACAGGGAAAATACCACTCATTATATGAGTAGAATGTGGGATGGTTCAACTTTTTCCAAGTAATGAGGAACTGAGTGCGGGCTAGTATGCCCTGGAGCAGGGAAAAGGTGGGTGGGCTTTTGTTCACCTGGATCAGAGTGATGGCCCTCTAGCTCAATGCAGGTAGGGCCACACTCCTCCTAGCCCTCTTTCCTGGAACAAGCCTGCCTGCTTTCTGATTTTCAGTATACAAAAATATTATTGTTCAACTACCATGTAAATAGAAGGATCTTACTTGCTATAAGGGATGAAAGTTTTTCTCAAAGATAAGCATCTTTGGGAGAAAGGGAGAGAGGAAAGAAGATGTCATTCCTCTCCATCCTTTTGAGGTGAGCCCTGAATAAATAGAAAAGGGAAACTGAGATTGTCATCCTCAATTTGAGTGTTCCACACGTGATTCCTTTTGACTTGTGCCCTACAAAGGATGAAACAAGGTTTATTATGGTGATGAATACAGCTCACATTCCAGACCTTCAAAATTCAGTGGAATCTCAAAACTACTTTGTCCATTTGCTGATGGTATGGAGGTGTTCAGAGACTTCATTAGCATCCCATGAATTTCCTTCTCCTTGACACCTCATGCTATGTGTCTTCTCATGGCATGCATGCTGATGCTTGCCAAGCCAAGCCTCACTTGCTTTTCCTGGTCTCTAGGTTCTTGCTTTCCTAATTGTGCTTGTGCTACATCTTCTCTTGGAATGTGTGGAAAGAACCCATTTCTTACCAGTGTGTTTTGTTCAGGGACACAAAGCAGAGCCCAGCATCCCTACCCCCAGGCTCTTCCAGAAGCCCTAGAGGCCAAGGTCCATCACTTCAGTCAGCTTCTCCAATTTTCCTTAGAAACCTAGATCAAGTCCTTTGGGCAGTTTCATCATGATACAGTGCAGGGGACAATGTTTATTGGTAACAATCAATGAATGTCCTCTCCTCACAATGTTCCTTGCCTCTGGTTTTACCCTGGTTCTCACTCCTCATTGTGAACTTCTGGTCCATCTGTTTCCATCCGTGACATTAAGAGGTATGTGGTAAACTCCAAATTTTGGATCTCTTAGCCTGAGGGATGATAGGATGGTAGGGGTGGTGCAGATCTCAATATCCATTAACACCAACTCAGAACAGACCATCTCAAGTGGCCAGCTGACATGAGTTTGGTGGAACTGTGCCAGTATACAGGAGAATAGGGAACCCAAGAAACAAAATCTCATACCCTGAGAAAGTCAGAAGGACATCTGGTTCTAGGGGTGGGGCATCAAAAGCAGAGGTAAGAGAAGCCATGGGAATGCCTGGGAAGACCAGAAAACACCTGGAGAAAAAGGATGGGAGCCTGGGGACACATAGCACAAGCAGTAGCCAAGTGCAGGTATGGCACACTAGGCAAGGCAATCCCAAGTACAGAAATCTGTCTGCAAAACCTCTTTCCTTGGGTCCAGGGTAGTGCTGTGGAAGGGTATATGGTGCCTGTCTTTATTCAAGTTCTCCAAGAAGCAGAGCTTGAAACAAGGACTTGGTTGCAGGTAGTTTATTTGGAAGGTGACTCCAGGAACAAGATGGGAGAGTGAGGACCATGAGACAGGGAAGAGAAAGAAGCTAAAGAAAGGCTGCCTTGGTAAGATGGTTACTACTGCTCACCTATTCTCACTGGGAACCACTGAGGAATCATATAGTCTGAGCCTCAGAATTGTCCCTCTGGAGGACAATAGGTAAGACCATTTATCCTTTGCCTCCAATCTCTCACTGGTTGGTGGGTGTCCCTGGGCTTCACCTCCTCCCACTTTCTGGATGCCTTGTTAAAAGCTTTAGTAAAAGCCCATAGAGAAACTAAGATGCCCTGGAGCTTAAGGCTTATTCATGTCAACTGCAACTAAAGTCAGAAATGGCCAAGGGGATATGACACAAGATACACAAGCATCTACCACACCTCCTTAGCATAGCCTTAGCATGCCAGAAGTGGTTTGACCTGCTGATCTCACAATGCCATGCTTACCACAGCTCTGCTACTCCTTACAGAGGTCAAGATTTGCCAACAGAATGGTTTCCCACCTCCTCCCCAAGGAGACAGTGTCCCATGTATTCTTTTTGGCCACTGTGTCAGTGAGAGCTGCCTGGATCAGCAGTGGTCAATTGAGCGATCTGGTCTCAATTTACATATTTATTATTTTCTTTTGCTTGTCTGCAAAGTTTTGGATAAATGTGGTTTTCCTCTGGAATTTATAAAACCATGTTTTTCCCTCTATTGTTTAGTTTGTCTAGCCTGTACCATTTTTGTACTGGGCATAGAATAACATCTTTCTTACTCATCACTGAATTTTTAGTGCTCAGCTTAGTACCTGCCTGTCACTTACTTATTTATAGTAAATATATGTTGAATAAATGAATGGAATAACAAAAAAAATGAGTGGACAAACATTTCCATCTCCTCTGACTCTCCGATCCATCATTTCAAATGCCTGAACATCATCCTCATGGCTTCTATCCACTTTATGGAATTATTTTTTTTCTTTACTTTTTCTTCCCAATGTTTGGTTCAGTTTCTGCCACCTCACCCCAGGACCTGAGTTAACAGTTGATTAACACTTCGAAACTAAGAACTTGGGTCTGGGAGGATTTGAAGAAAGGAATAAAAGGATCTAGGAGATCATGATATTGAAGACTAGGTGAGAGACTAGGGAAGGGGCCTCTGGTGCCCACCTGAGGATGACTCTAATGATAGTTGACTTGATGGCAAAAGTAAAGGACTGTTTGGCCCCATCATGTGCACTCTGCACATATATGATGGTCTATAACTGGATGTTCTTCTAAATCACACAACAAAGAAAAATGATTCAGGTTATTTTCTTAATTCTTCCAAAGATGGTATGTAATGAGTTCCATTCCAGAAAGATTGGGAAGAAATTAATTTATTGCATACAATGGATACCTTAGGATTTAATTCTATCACAAGACTCCAACTGAGAAAGGTTGGTCTATACTAAGATTTTCTTTCTGATAATATAGATGGTACCTTCTCACTTTTCCAAATGTGACAGGCACAGCTAAGTTTATGCAGAAATTCAGGTGGCCTGGTTGAAATCACATAAGCTATACCACTTCTGTCACTCAGTGCCCTATCATGACCATTCCCCAGATCATGAAGAACTCCTTCATTGTTCAGACTTCAATCACTACACAATAAATACTTCATCATATCATTAAGCCAAAGTGCCTCCAACTATTTTCCTGCTGTTGGACATCCTGGTTCCCTCCAATATTCCACAAAGTTTTTTCTTCTTAAATTAACCGAAACAGAGTAAGGATTCTGGATTGGATCAGGGAGAGAATCAAAACCACTTACCCCCTTCAGAATGAGATCCTGTCTTCAGATGAACGTAGAAAGGATAGAATTTAATAAGCAAAACTAGATTTGCAAGAAAAAAGACATTGTGGCCCTTTCAGATATTCAGATGTCTGTTTTACTCCACACTCTTAGCTTTCAAAATTTAGTTTTATGTCATGATCACTTAACCAAGTTCTAATTCTTTAAAATCTGTTTTCTTGAAACTTAGCAGAGACTCTGGTTTCTGAGCAATTGCTTGTTCTTTACCTTCCCTTGAACAAACGCTGACTCTGTTGTCAGTGGCTCTGACAATTGCACAGCCCTGAGTGAAGAGAGAGCTGAAGGCAGCTGACTCCCTGGATTCCTCTGCTCTTGGGTGTCTGCTCTGAGAACAAGTGGCAGGCTGCATACCTCTGCAGGAAGCCAAAGGCTGCTGGAAGCAAAGCACTCCTATTTCCAGCAGAATTTTTCACATTACTAATTGAACAATAATTTTTTAATTGTCTTAAAATTTGATGATTTTTTTCTCCAGAAAAGCATCACTCTTACCAAGAGAGAATCTAACAGCTACAAGTGTCTTAATGTTTTCCTTAAGAGTCAAGATTCTGGATTTTGGATATGTTTATCTGATTTTTTAAGACCAATTTTTAAAAAGATGTTATTTATTTATTTTTAAAGAGAGGGGAGGGGAGGGAGAAAGAGAGGGAAAGAGCAGGAGAGAAACATTGATCAGTTGCCTCTCTTATGCCCCCAACTGGGGACCAAGCCACCAACCCAGGCATGTGCCATGACTGGGAATTGAACTAGTGACCTTTCAGTTGGCAGGCCAGTGCTCAATCCACTCAGCCACACCAGCCAGGGATCAATGTTTTTTAACTCAAATTCAGAGATGCTGATTCTGATACTTTGGGAGTAAAAAGATATATATATTTCAAAGTAAAGATAGTTACAAGAGCTCCACATATGATATTCTTCATATCCTCGCAGTGGCTACATATGCAAAATTCTAAAATGTCATAACACCTTGCTAAGCAAATAATGAGAGCTTCATAATGAATCCAGAAATCTGCTTTGCTCTCTTTCAAGTGCATGTGTCAGTCACAATAGAGTGCTTTTTCTGAGCATTCTAGAATTTGGTTGCTATCATATTCTCTTAGCCCTTCAGCCTTGAGACCCTCCTTCAAAGTAACAGTCATATGCTGGAAAAGAAAAACAATGCTTCCAGATGCCCAGTTGCTTATTTTTCTATGTTAATTGTGTTGCCTTCTTTCCAGGAGAATTTGATGAAAACTGATTGTCCCAACTTTCAGGTGTCAGAGAGGAGGGCTGATTCCTTCAATGGGTGGGATAAGTTCTACAGAAATGTTCAGCTCCAATAGTCTGTAGCTTTTCAAGTTGTTTTAGAAATCATTTCTTTAACCAATAACAATGATAGTTTTTCAACTTTATGTTCAAGTTGTTTTGGAATTAGTTTTTTTAACCAATAACAAAAGTAAACTGAATTTTCCTTCTACAGTAGTCCTTTACTCCCTGAATTATTCAAGGTCAAATTCAGCCATAAACTTCCCACTGAAGACACACAATATCTCAAGTCCAAGATGGTCAAGCAAAGCAGAAACCAGGAAGATTGATGAAGCAACATGGCAGAAACTTAGAACCAGAGGAAGTGGTTAACAAGCTTCTTGATAAAGAAATAAGAGGATATAAAAATCAGAGAAACAAATGTCTAATGAAATATGAACACTTTATTTTGGTCAGTGTAGTAAAACACAACTAAATTTGAAGGAACATTAAATTCACCACCGGGGCCTACAGAGAACTACTGACCAACTATCAGCAAATGTTGCCGTCTTATTTTTATTGTGTCACTGTGACATGGGGCCCTTCCAAAGGATGTCTCAGCAGAAAGGCCATTTAGTTCTTACTGGCTCAACCCTGTGAGGGGAACATTGGGCCCTGTTCCTGTTGTTCCCTTCACACTTGCCCCTCTGAGCTTCTTGTTTCTACCAATTACAATGTGACCTGGTGGAAAGGGACAATGACATGAGAGTTAGAAAACTTGTTCTAGCCCCCTTCCAAAACCAGCAGAGTAACCCCAAGCATGACTCATCAACTTTCTGGGCCTTTGTTCCTTATTTAGTAGAGTAAGGGACTTGATCTAGAGGGGTGTCCTACTCATAGTCCATGGGCCAGATGCAACCCAAAATAGCTATGAATGTGGCACAACACAAAATCGTAAATTTACTGAAAACCTTTTTTTTTTTTTTTGCTCATCAGTTTTCATTAGTGTTTGTGTATTTAATGTGTGGTCCAAGACAACTCTTGTTCTTCCAGTGTGGCCTAGCGACACCAAAAGTTTATACACCCTTGGCTCTAGGTGATTCCATAATAATTCTTTTCATTTTATTTTATCAATTATTTTATTGTTGTTCAAGTACAGTTGTCTCCATTTTCCTCCCACCACTCCCCCCCCCGAGCCATCCCCACTTCTCACACTTTGGTTTTGTTCATGTGTCCTTTATACATATTCCTGAAAACTTTGTGGAGGCAATCTAAGTGCCCATCAGTAAATGAATGGATCAAAAATCTACGGTACATTTACAGGATGGAATAATACACATCAGAAAGAAAGAAGGGGGAGAGGGAAGATGGCAGTGAGATAGGTAGGAATGGAGTCCACTCCTCCCTGCGCACAGGTGAAACACCTAGCTGATCTTCTGAGAAACAGAGCAAATAGCCAACAGTACCCCAGCATATATGAAGATTAAAGACCAAAATTGTACAGGTCATAGAAAAATCAGCCAGTAAGAAGAGACCTTCAGGACAAAAAAGGTCCCTGGGTCCAGTGCAGAGACTAGGGCGGCAGCAGCCCCAGGCCTGGCGCCAGCCACAGGGTTTTTGGGAGTCAGGTCAATGGCTCCCTCCCCTACCAAACAACATTGGGACAGCACCTGGAGAGACCTGGTTGCTTGAAGCCACAGAGAGGGGAAAATGATGACGTGGCAAACACATGGGGGCTGTGAGTACCCACGGAGTCTGGGTGCGCTGGCTGGGGAGAGCTGAGAGTTGAGTCGTGCCAGGCCCTGACCTGGATACTCCCTGGTCTGGTTGGAAAATTGGGCTGAGTGAGAAGCCAGGCCCTTGCATGGAGTGGTAGGCTTGAACAGGAAGAATTTTTCAAAAAAAGAAAAAGAAAGAGACACAAGGCAGCTAGCTGTTTGGGGAACTCTGCTGCAGCAGTCGATCAGGCCCTTTCCCCACACAGCCTCGGGGGTGGGGGTCGCTGTGGCTAGGAGGGTCCCACGCTCACAACCATAGCTCCGGGAAGAGTGCACACCGAGGAAGACCCTGGGCACAAGCCCACAGTTCCAGGATGGTGCACACCCACTGTGGCTGACTGTCCTGCCACAACACAGGCCTGGGTCTGAGCATGCCTGACCCCTGTGCCCCCAAGGAAATAGCAGAGGAGGCCCCACTAGCATCCACAGTGGCAGCCAGGCAACCACCAGAACCCCTGCCCACCAATCAGGTAGTCAGCAATCCCCAGAAAGACTTAACACACTGGGAGAGCTGAACTAGCCTGAAGGGTGCTGAGAGCCCCTAGTATCTAGGACAACAAAGAGTGAGAAGGGGATGTGTGAATTGCCCCTAATTGGTGCACCTCAAGAGCAGCTGGGCTGGTGGACTGCAGGCCTAGGCTGGGCACAGAGGAGCACTGGGGGGCTGGGCCAGAGGCAGGTCCAATGCCACTGGGGAGGGGAGAGAAGAGAAACCAATTGCCCCCTCAGCCTGCTGCAGACAGGAAGTCCAGCACAACTGGCTTAGCCAGTTTGAAGCCAGCAGGAGGGTTTTTTTGTTGTTGTTGTTAGGTTTTTGTTGTTGTTGTTATTCTATTTTTTAATAATCCCCACAAGTGAGACAATAAAGCCAGAAACTGAAAAGACCAGAGTTGGACCCAAACAGGGGTTACCCCAACAGCTGAGACAGTGAGACAAATTTCACTTTGCTACTCCAGAGGACTTGCAAGATATTGTATATTTGTATTATTATTTTTTCATTATTCTTACATCTTTCAGTTTACTAGTATTTTTGTATTTCTCTTCTTTTTGCTTCGTATTCTTTGCTTGACTGGTTGAATTGCATTGTTTGACTGGTTTCCCTTATTCTATCATTCATAGTGTATTTTTTAACTTACTGTCTTTTTTTTTATTTAATTTTATTTTTGTTCAATTACAGTTATTTGCATCCTCTCCCCTCCCCTCCTCCCTTCCCCTCCAGCCCTTTGCAACAGCATGGATGGAACTGGAGAGCATTATGCTAAGTGAAGTAAGCCAGGCAGTGAGGGACAAATACCATATGATCTCACCTTTAACTGGATCATAACCAACAAAAGCAGAAAGCAAGCAAAACATAACTTACTGTCTTTCACTTCACTTGTGTTCCATTAACACACCACTCTAGGTCCTATACTTCCTAATCTTGTTTTCCAGATCACGTAGAGTCTGTCATATCATTGTTGCTCCATTAGCATTGTAAATAATTGCTGCTCCATACCATTGTAAATACTACACAGCACCACCACCACCCAGGTCTTAGCCCACTACACTGTTTCCTGAACTTTACTACTGTTGTGGTTAACTCTATTCTCTCACACACTACACCTATTTTCTGTCCTTTACTCACACTTTATCTCATAATCTCACCTCCCACAAGCTCACAGCTTTCTGGTTCCAACTCACAATCATCCCCCCCACCTGCTAACAAGAGTCTTACCTACTTCCCACCCTTTCTTAAAAGTGACTAGTCAGGTGAAATATCCCGGTTAACACTACACATATCCAAAGGATCTCCAATCTCATCTCTAAGGGTTAGTACATTAAATATCATAGAACACACTCCTGCTGTCTTAAACCATTTTGCCTTCCCCCTCCAACTGATCACAAAAGAGAGTAGGCAAAAGATGTGAACACCAGGATACCTGCTGGAAGAGAAAACCCACCAACAAGGAACCACCAACAGAAAACAACGGAAGAAGGTGAAGGAGGCAGTGGAACCCACCCACACTAACCTCAAACCACGAATGACCTGGAAATACAACCAATTGGTGGAGAAACTACCTACAACAAACAACTGAACAAGAGTGAGAGAGAAGCCTCAAAAACTTGTTCACACAGAAGAATCAGCTTCAACACAACCTATCCACACCTGCACAATAGAACACAATGTGTAGTGGACAGAGTAACTTTCAGTAAACCAGCTGGAGGAAAGGAACCACCAAAGAAAGACCCAACAGCAATCAAAACCCAAGGATATACAGAGAGCCAACATAAACGACAGTCCAAGACCAGTGAGTTTAGGAGATTAAGGAGACTGCACCACTGAATCTCGCAGGTATTCCACCATAGAAGTTCACACCATAAACCCATGGAGTCAGGACAGATCAATTTAAGAAACAGAGGCTAACAAGAAGAGTTTCATAAACAATGGGAAGACAAAGAAACAATCCCCAAATGAAAAGAAAAGAGGAAGCCCCAGAAAAAATGATAAATGAATCAACTATCAGATATTGAGTTCAAAGCATTGGTAATCAGGAAGCTAAATAAGCTCAATGAGCTCACAAAGAATTACCAGAAACTACAGGGCAACTACAATGAACTCACTGCAAACTATATCAACATGAAAAAGGAAATAGAAACTACCAACAAGGGCCAAGAAGAAATGAAGAATACAATTTCTGAACTGAAGAACACAGTAGAAGGAATCAAAAGCAGGCTCAATGAAGCAGAGGACCAGATCAGTGAGCTGCACGACAAGGTAGAAAAAAAAAACACCCAGAAAGAGCAAGAAAAGGAAAAGAGGCACATAAAGAATGAAGAGGGATTAAGAGACACATAGGACAATGTGAAATGTAATAATATCTGTATAATAGCGATACCAGAGGAGAAGAAGAGCAAGGGATAGAAAACCTTTTTGAAAAAGTAATGATAGAAAATTTCCCTGATATGATGAGAGAAAAAGTCACAAAAATCCAGGAAACACAGAGAGTCAAAATCAATAGGAACCCAAAGAGGCCCACTTCAAGACACATAATTAAAATGGCAAAATTCCAAGACAAAGAGAATCTTAAAGGCAGCAAGGGAGAAACAGGAAGTAACATACAAGAGAGCCCCGCTGAGGTTAGCAGCTGACTTCTCAATGGAAACACTCCAAGCCAGAAGAGAATGGCAAGAAATATTCTAAGTAATGAAAACCAGAGGCCTGCAAACAAGGCTAATGTACACAGCAAGGCTCTCAATCAAGATAGAAGGCTAAATAAGGAGCTTCCCAGACAAAAGAAGTCTAAAAGAATACACCTCCACCAAACCAGCTCTGCAAGAGATCCTAAAGGGACTGCTTTAAGGAAAGGAAGGAAAAGAAAGAGAGAGAGAGGACTTCCACCAAGATGGCGGCGTAGGTGGACGCACTCACTGCCCGCACATCCAGAGTGTCTAAACAACGAACGCAGTAGTGAAAAATTAAACAACCAGAACGAACAGAATCGAACTGAAGGGAAGTCCGACACCCAGGAGGTAGGAGAAGACGAACATCCAGGCCAATAAGCGGGACAGTACTGGGAGGAGGAACGGAGTGAAAGGCAGCTCTCACGGAGGGACTCACACCACCAGTGCCTGAACAGGGCGTGGCCCCGAACAACAGGTGAATCCTGCAAGCCAGCGATGCTGCTGGAGAGAGGCCAGGGCTGAGCCAGCAGAACCCAGTCTGGCAGAAAAGGCGGTGGGGAACTGGGGAGCGGAGGAGTGACGGGAGCCCGCAGTGATCAGAGGTCGCCATTGCTTCCTCCCAGGCCCCACCCCCAGAGGCAATGTCATCCAAAAAGCGACCCAGGTTGCAGGCACGTGCCAGCCGACAAGTGCACCAAGATACAAAGAATGAAAATGGCCAAAATGAAAGATCAGAACAAAATACAACTAACGGATGACAACATAGTCAACCTATCAGATGCGCAATTTAAAATGCTTGTAATCAAATTGTTAACAAAACTGGAAGATAGGTGGATGCAAATAGTTGAACAGATGAAGAATACAATAAGAATAATGGAGGAAGATTTACAGGGAACCAATAGGGAAAAAAAGGAGGTTGGATCTCAAACCAATGGGGTGGACCAGAAGGAAGAAACAAGAATTCAAAAAAATGAGGAGGGTCTCAGGAACCTCAGAGACATTTGTAAACGACCCAATATCCGGATCATAGGGCGGCCAGAAGGACAAGAGGAAGACCAAGAAATTGAACGTATTTTTGAACAGATAATGAAGGAGAACTTCCCAGATCTGGCAAAGGACATAGGCTTCCTGGAAATCCAAGAAGCTCAGAGAACCCCAAAGAAGCGGGACCCAAAGAGGAACACACCAAGGCACATCATAATTACATTACCCAAGGTCAAGAATAAGGAAAGAATCTTACAAGCAGCAAGAGAAAAAGAGACAGTTACCTACGAAGGAATCCCCATAAGACTGTCAGCGGATTTCTCAAAGGAGACCTTCCAAGCAAGAAGGGGCTGGAGAGAGATATTTCAAATCATGAAAAGCAA
>PVJI01018588.1:0-32993 GCA_004026765.1 Micronycteris hirsuta | reverse complement strand
TTATTCATTGCCATTTTTTTTTGTACCTGTGTTCCTCACTCTCTCTCTTTCCCTTCCTTTCCTTAAATCAGTCCCTTTAGCATCTCTTGCAGAGCTGGTTTGGTGGAGGTGTATTCTTTTAGACTTCTTTTGTCTTGGAAGCTCCTTATTTGGCCATCTATCTTGATTGAGAGCCTTGCTGGGTAGAGTAGTCTTGGTTGCAGGCCTCTAGTTCTCATTACTTGGAATATTTTTTGCCATTCTCTTCTGGCTTGGAGTGTTTCTGTTGAGAAGTCAGCTGCGAACCTTATTGGGGCTCCCTTGTATGTTACTTCCTGTCTCTGTCTCACTGCCTTTAAGATTCTCTCTTTGTCTTGGAATTTTGCCATTTTAATGATGATGTGTCTTGACGTGGGCCTGTTTGGGTTCCTTTTGATTGGGACTCTCTGTGTTTCTTGGACTTGTGTGACTTTTTCTCTCCTCAGATTCAGGAAGTTTACCATCATTACTTCTTTCAAACACACTTTCTATTCCTTGCCCTTCTTCTTCCCCTTCTGGTATCCCTATTATACGAATATTATTACGTTTCATATTGTCCTGCATTTCCCTTAATACCTCTTCATTCTTTCTGAGTCTCTTTTCCTGTTCCTGCTCTTTTTGGGTGTTTTTTTCTACTTTGTCTTCCAGCTCGCTGATCCGATCCTCTGCTTCATCGAGCCTACTTTTGATTCCTTCTATTGTGTTCTTTAGTTCAGATATTGTATTCTTCATTTCCGCTTGGCCCTTTTGGATAGTTTCTATTTCCTTTTTCATGCTGACATAGTTTGCAGTGAGTTCATCGTAGTTTCCCTGTAGTTTCTGGAAATTCTCTGCAAGATCATCGAGCTTCTTGAGCTTCCTGATAATCAATGCTTTGAACTCAATATATGGTAGTTGGCTTGCCTCTGTTTCATTTATCATTCTTTCTGGGGCTTCTTCCTTTCCTTTCATTTGGGGGTTGCTTCTTTGTCTTCCCATTGTTTGTGAGACTCTTCTTGCTATCCTCTGTTTCTTAAATTAATCTCTCAAGTTCTCTGGAGTAGCAAAGTTAATTTTGTCTCACTGTCTCTGTTTTTTGGACTGGCTCCTGTCCAGGACTGCCTCTGGTCTTTTCACAGTTCCAGGTTTTTATGTCTCACCTGTAGGTAAAGAGGAGAGAGGACGAGGGGGAAAGAAAGAAGAAAAAGAAAGAAAAAAAAGGGAGTGAAGGAAGGGAGAAAGAATACTATAGGGAAAGGAAGGGAGGAAGGAGGAATAAAGTATAAAGAAGGAAAGAGTGGAAGGACGAATTAAAAGAAACAAATTTTTTTTATCTTTTATAAATTAAAAAATAACAAAACAAAACAAAACAAAAAAGTAAAAAAAAAGAGAGAGATATGAGGAGGAGCGGCCTAAGAATACTAAAGGAGAGGGAGGAAGAAGGAATTAAAAACTAGTGAAGGACAGAGAGGAAGAAGGGCTAAAAAAACAAAAACAGAATAAAACAAAACAAAAAAAACAAAAACAAACAAACAAAAATTTAAAAAAAAACACAAGAAAAAAAACCCTTCAGCTTTCTGATTTTAAAGCTGTCCGGTCAGGCTGCGTCCGGCTTGGAAGATATTAGTTTTGCTTTTCTTCCTTCCTGAGGTGTACTCTTCGCTGTTGTCCAGACCCCAGCCCAGTTCCTCGGTGTGCTTCTGAGTCTAAATGGTCTTTTGATGTGCACCTGATAGGGGCAGCTCTCCCATCGCCTATTTTCTCTCTGCTGGTCTAACTAACAAGTTCTTTCTGCACCCTTTCTGGATAGTTTGGACCCCGCTCTGAGTCAAGAGTTTGTGCAGTCTGCAGCTCCGGTCTGCTACTCCCCTCAACGGGGTGCTTCTGCCTTATTCCCACAAAGCTGATTGGTCCTGCCGGGCTCCGTGCGCTGGGGCTGGATGGCAAGGGCTTTGTCCCCAGCTGTCGGTGTGAGCTCCGCACACCTGTGCTGGCTTTTAACTCTGTCCCTGGGTAGTGCTCCAGCAAGCGCCAACCGAGGGGCCCCGGTTGCGCACTGTCTGTCCCTGTTATTTTTGAGCTGTGCGCCTGTGTTCGCTCTCTTGTCTGTCCCTGGAATGTGTGCCAAAGAGCTCTGGCTGAGGGGCCCAGTTGTGCACTGTCCCTGGTCTTTTTGAACTGTTCAGGATTAAACCACGTATCGCGGGGTGCGCACGGCCCTTAGCTTCCCATTTGGTTGCACAGGTCGCACTTGGCTGTAGAGCCGCTGACTGCAAGCTGTTCCCAATTCTTCTGGAATGAGCTGGGAAAGGCCTCGGTCCCGAGCTCAAACAGCGTCCAAATTCCTTGATGGAAGCGCAAGCTGCCACGGGGCCGATGGCCGACCGTGTTCTCACTCCGGTGCTACAGGCAGACTTCCCTGGGCCTCCGACCTGGGTCGCGCACCGGATCCCAGTGGCGCACTGACTTCGGGACTGTTGGGGGTGGGGCCTCTCCAAATAGCCACAAAGCACCACTTTTTTTCCTGTTTTTCTTCTCTGAAGAATTCTTCCTATTTACTCCCGCCAGACCAAACAAGCATCTGACCACTCACAAATCCCACTCTGGCTCCCTCCCCAAGAATCTTGTGTCCAATCCGGGTGGCTGCCGGGTCTGGGACCGAAGCCCCACCCCGCTCCCCGGGCTGGTGCCGGTGGGGACCCTTTCGTGCCGAAGCACTCTGCTTACCTTATGAATGTTCAAATTCCCCTGTAATCTTGGGCATCAATCATCATATGTGTTGGAATACTGCTGTGTTTTCGCCCTGTTCCTCAGAAAATCAACCAGTGGGCAGGAGGAAGTAAACTCTGTTCCCCCTATCTCGCCGCCATCTTAATCAGCACAATTTTTAATGAACATGCTAAACTGTTCTTCCCACAGACTCACTTTGGTGCCTATCGTCTGGACTGAAAATATGTCCAGCCACAAGACCTTTATTAGGACGGGGAACTTGCCACATCTTTTTTGTCCAAAATGGAGACTGTTTTAGACCATGATCCCCAGAAGCACATCCTGAGATGAGGATTCATGTGATTAAAAACAGGCACCCAGGGGACATTGGAGAGGGAGCAGGGAAAACATACAGGGAAGGGGGGAGGAGTAAGATGTGACTTCCAGGAAAGTCTCTGCAGAGGGTACCTCAGCCTGCTCCTGTGAGGGTTCTGGACTGTTACACCTCAGGATGGTCCTGAAGGCAGAGGAGCTGAGTTTTCACACTCCCCTGCTGCCAATTATTGGTTAATGCAGGTCTCTGGGCTGGGGGAACAGAGGCAATGCACACCCCAGAGCTCCTCCAACTCTCTGGGCAGGTGGGGTGGACCCAGTAGCCTGAGGGCAATGTTCAAAAAAAAAAGACTCCCCCAGTGCTGGCTGGAGAAAGTATGCTGCAGGGATGGAGAGATGAAAAAAAAAGGTAAAATTTGTGTGCAAGGAGATCTGGGGAACACTGACATTATGCAGTATGGTGACTAATTCATGTCATATGCTCAATTAATGTTCACCGACTGAGGGAATGAACTGTGCAACATGTGCTTCCAAGTCAGAGTCATGCTCTTATGCAGGGGTTCTGGAAGCTTTCTTTAGATAAGACTGAGAGGGGCAAGGTGGCCAATTCCCTGTCCAGCCCTGGATTGAGGAGGGAACTCTTTTTGACCTGCGTGTATGGTAGCCCTCAGGAGATCGAGACCAAGAGGTCTCCTTTCTAAAACATCCATGAAGACAAAATACCACCACAGAGATAGTGATCTGGCAAGCTGGAGGCGAGCCTGCACTTTTCGAAAAGCATTGCTCTGGGCTTGGCTGAGCAGTGGAGACCTGCCACCCCTGGAAATTTAGGACAAGGACCAGAATGCCCCATTTGCCAACTCATGCTCTCGCTGTGTGACCTTGGGTAGAGTTGGCTTCTCTCCATGTGGTCACTTCTGTATCTATTAAAATGGAAAGAGCTGTGCTTGCTTCCTGCCTGATCCACATGTAAATATTCTGCTTCTGGAAAACTCAGAAGCCCTACAAAAAAGGGAAAGGACAAGAACCTGGAGTCAGGGCTTTATCACTGTGGCCTGGATGGGCTGGGAAGCACACACAGCAGAGCAACTTGTTATATGTTTGTGGCTGTGTTCTGAGGGCCCAGAGTGCATCATATGGCCATGTTCACAGAAATAAACAGCAGTGGCTATGATGTTATCCCCCTCTGTTCTCTGGTCCCCACTGTCGATATATCACCATTAACATTTCACCATTCTTGCAGCATTCTTTAATGAAGAACTCCATTTCATCACCCAAAACGCTGTGGAGTTAAAAGTATGTGGATGTGAATCCTAAGACCATTGACTTTCTGACTCACCAGACAATGATCAAATTCATATTTTTCTGCATCACCCACCTTTTAGATAGTGTTTATGTTTCATGTTAAATATAATTCTCTTTGGCTTTCCCGGCTGCCTGGGGCCTAGTTCTCCTCTGTCCTAGAGCAGCTCACCCAAGAGCTGCCTCTCCATGTGGCCTCTGGGGTCGATTCATTTTTCTCCCAATGCCTTAATGAGTGATGATTTCTAGAGACAATCAGATCGGCTGTGTGGGAGATTCAGTTCCATCATTACGACAGCCGGAAACATCACAGGCACCATTTTTCAAACCCATATTTTTCATCACACAGATATGAGTTGATTAAACCTTTGTGATATTACATTGGGATATTTGAAAATAGCCTTCACTAGCCAGCATATGGGTTTTGTTTCTGATAAATCTATTACTGCTATGTATGGTACTTTTACATATGGCATTTGAGAGCAAAGACTGAAGCCAGACTCCCTGGGTCCAAATCCCAACTCCACCACTTACTGCTGTGTAACTTTAGTCAAGTTACTCAACCACTCTGTGCCTCAGTTCCCTCCTTGATAAACTAGAGATAATGTTAATAATGAGATACTTAACTCATACGGCAGTTTCCAGGGTTAAAGCAGTTAATATGTGTAATATGCCTGCACATAGTAAAAGCTATAGATGTTTGCTATTATTATTATTTACTCCTCTCTACAGTCCTGTGAGGTAGAGCTAATTTGTTGATTAGGAAACTGATATTGGAGGATTAAAGGATTAAGTAACTTGCCCAAACAGTAGAAACAAGGTACCAAATTTTATGTTCAGAATCAAATGTCTGTTCTCACTGCTGTTTTACTTCTCCCTTCAAGGTTGGCCTTTATATGAAGGTAAATAGAGACATTGCTAGGGAGGAGAACCCCACCTCCAGCTCCATCAACAAGCACAAGGACTAAATGAGACACACATTCAGTTAGTCAATCAATCATTGATCAAACCTGGATTAAACATCTACTATGTGCTAGGCACTGTGTCAGGCCTTTGTGGATCTCACAGCCTAGCTAGAGAGCTGGACAGAGACACAACTAACCCCATACACCATAATAAATACCAGAAAAGACACCTGTGCCAAGTGTTGTGGGAAAATAGAGATCTGAGGAAAAAAGGGAAGTAGGGAATCTGGTTAATATTGTTGGTTCCCCTGACTCATGCCTTGTATCAGTCAGGTTTCTGCCAATACTGCTACATAACAAACAACTCCCCAAGTCTCCAATACAATAGCAATCATTTCTTTTTCTTCAGTTGAGTGTGGCTCCAGGCATCAGTTTGATTTCAGGGCTGTTTCACATAACTCTGCCTTCTGAGACTAGCAGCTACCAGCCCATATTCTTCTCACAGGAACCAGTAGGAGAGCAGGAGGCCAATGCAAATCACACAAGCATATTTAAAAATAAGACTCTATTCACATCACTTCTGCTAACTTCCCATCAGCCAAAACAAGTCATATAACCAAGAATCATTAGTGGCACAGGGCACTATGCCTACACTAACAAGAGGGCTTACAAAGTCATATCAGTGTGATTGTATAATCCTATTATCAGGATGGAGTAAAGACTTGGGAGCAAGAAAGCAATCTACCTTGAGGGCCATGGGCAAGGCCAAGAAAGGAGAATAATATGGGTTATACAAGCACTAATAGCTACTCCAGGAAACAGGGTGTGGCTAATGTATTTGTTAGGTGAGAGACAGAAACTCAACTCAAATTATCCTTTGCTATATAACTGGGAAGTCTGGGGTTTATTGTATTCTAGTTTAACTGCTTCCAAAGGCTCAAATGATGTTATCAGTGTTCTGTCCATCTCTCTCCATCTTTCTGTTCTGGTTTTTTGTGTAGTAAGAAATTGAACTTGCCAGCCTGAAGATTTTGTGAACTCTACAGCTTGAGATCCCAGAGGAAGCAAGAGTCTCCTACAGCATTCACATAACAAATCTCAGGGAAGCTGCCGATTGGCCCAGTTTGCCTCATCTGTGCATCCCTGAGCCAATTACTATGACTCTAGAATAGAATGCTCTGTGTGACTACCTAGGAGGACAGTGGCCTGGAGACACGATGATTGTCAGTCCCACTGAAACCACTTAGAGTGGAGGAAGGTCAGTTCTCCAAAGAAAATCAGCATATTATTTCAGGACAAAGAAGGAATGGGTGGATGCCGGGCACACCTCAAGATTCTCATTCAGTAAGTGCTGCTGTTAGACCTTGCTATGTAACAAACCACTCAGAACTTAGTGGCTCACAACAATGATTTATTGTCTCTCATGGTTCATCTGCTAGTCTTGTCTGGCCTCATTCATGCTGTTGTTGTCACATGATGAATCCACTGGAACTGCAGGGTCCAAAATGACTTCATTCACAGGTCTGGAACTTGGTGCTGGCTCTTAGCTGCAGTGCCTCAATTCCCCTCCATATGGCCTTTCACTCTCCACTTGGTTAGACTGGTAGACTGGGCGTCTTTATATCATAGCAATACCAGGGGTCCAAGAGAGGGTAAAAATGTAAGCTCTCATGTCTCTGAAGGCCTAGTCTCAGAAGTCACCCACCGTCACTTCATCTATATCCTACAGGTCAAAGCAATTTGCAAAGGGAAGAGAAATAAACTCCATGTCTTTATGGAAAGAGAGGCAAATTCACTTTGCAAAAGTGCCCCCGGGGATGGGAAGATTTGTTGTAGCCATCTTTGTAAACAATCTACCACAGTATGGTTGGGGTGGGCCCAGGACTCTTGGTTGTCAAGCCTCCCCACCACCAGATGATATTGACATGAGTGGTCAGGCATACTTTGAAAATGCATTAGGTTCCTCTCCACTGTGGTGCTTTCCTGTCCTACTGCGACACCATCCCCTCTACCCATATCTACCCTTCAAGGGAAACCCCAGCTGCATACCTCCTGCAAGAAGCCTTTCTTATTTCTCTGCCCCTCAGTCAATTCCCACAGCCATTGTTCTAGGTGTTCCAAAACAGATACTATAATGGTCTTTCTTGCCTTCTTTCCATTGTGGCCCTCTGAAGCAAAGTCCTCCTCTCCTGGACTACCAGATCTTGGAAGACAGAAGGCACATCTTAAATGACACCACCACCTCCCCCATGACACTGAGGACACAGCAAAGCCCTCAACGGCAGTTAGCAACTGGTAGATGGATAGAGTTGTCACTCCCTGTGGGACTCTGCCCTTTCTCCAGCCCCTCCTAAGACAAAACCCTTGTCCCTGTATTTGGGTGTTATTGTAGCTGCTTGCTGGAAAAAAATCCAGAGTGATGATGGGGAGAGCAAAGGGGAGAAGAATTAGACTATTAAACTCTCCTGGGTCCAAAATGAGGGAGTAGAGCCTAGTGCAACTTAATTAAAAAGAAAAGAAAAGAACACTGTCCCCGTTGCTACAAACAGGCTCTCACTGCCTTACCACCTTGGCTTCACTCCATGGGGCCAGGAGAATCAAACTCCAAATGTCCTCTTGCATTTCTCTTTCATTCAGTTCTTAAGTAGCAGGAAAAGGCATCGTATTAGGACTCGCTAGAAGTGGTGTTACCTACCTTTAAGTGTCTCAGCTATCACCTAATTCTTATTAACAAGGCCAACCTGATTTTTGTAACATATTGTTGGACACATGTAAGAAAAGAACTTGATTTAGGAAGTAGCAGGGGCTGCTGCTGTAAGATTTGTAGTATCCTCACCCCATTCATCCACCCCGCCCCCACATACACACACTATTTCTAGAAAATACAGTTGTGAAGGGTAATCCCACAGTTCAGGAAAAACACAAACTGTCCTTCTGTGCCATTCAACAAACACCAGGGAAGCACCCTGCCCTTTTCTAGGGCTTCCATCTTTGACAAAGTTTTCAGAAAGACTTGAGACCCTCCCGGCAGGCATCCAGTACACTTCTTATCAAAAGAATAAAAGTACCTATTTCCCTTGGCAGAGGTGCCTGTGACATAACTCCAGAACAAGTGCTCCACTGGAATGTGGACTGACTTCCAAATGCTTGCCATGCTTGCACACGGGGACTGCACTCTCCTCTGCTCAGATCATTTGTGAGGTTTGAATTGCATCCATATTAAACACAGACCACAGAATTTGCCTTCCCATCAGCATTCCACACACTTGATATGGGGAGACGATTCAGCCCTTCATAGTGAGCTGAAAGGCTGGCACTCTGACAGAGCATTTCATGAGAAATATTCCTGAGAAGTTGAGAGGCAGGCTGCCGGTGGGTCATTGCGGTGTGATATGTGCTGAGAAGGTTGACACAGCGGGACTACCGGGTTCATCCATTTGGCAAATATTTATGGACTAGGTACTAGTGTGCAAGCCCCAGTGAGAGGGAGAATGCCAAGCCAAGGAGTGGACTCTGCCCACAGGAAGTTCAAAGTCCAGTGAGGGAGCAAGTTCCTTTCCAACACCCACCGCAGAAAAAATGCACAGGCCAAAAGTGGTAAAGCACTAGGCAGGAGACTGAGGAATGGGAGACTGTGGCATCAGAGCCCTGAACATGGTGTCCACAAAGTCAGGTCCACCCCACACCAGCTACTAGGCAAGAAATGAGTCCCTCTGCATTCATAAAAGCATAGGATATCAAAGAGAAGATCTAGAAGTTGTCTAAGACTAAAGAGATGGTAGATAAGTCAGTAGGGCAGAGGGTTTCAGAACAGATTGAAAACACATTTAATTTTTTTCTGTCTCCACCTGTCTGTCTTTGCACCCCTATTTCATTTTTTCTTTTTCTTTTTTTCTTTCTCTCTGCTTCTCTTCCCTTCTTTTCCCCACCTTCTTCTCTCTGTCTGGCTCCTCCCCTGATCATCATCTCTTTCCCTTCCTGAATTCTTTTATATTATTTTAGGGTTTTTTCCTTTTCATTCTTTTAACCTGTCTTTTCATCCTTCAATCTCTTTTTTTTTCTCTCCTCCTGACTCTGACAAAACTAGACAAGTAACTGAAAGTACACTTTTTCTTTTTGGCTCACTTGTTTCAAAACCATTCTGCTTGCTTTTTATTTTCAAAAGCAAAATGTGAACCAGACTTTTAAGGGAAACAAATAAATAATACTTAAGTTATGTGTGGTTTTCATTAGGTATTTGTCTGTGTTCACTGTTACCAAAATAAATAAGAAACTTTGAAAGATTATTCTACAAAGTACAACATGGGAAAACAATGGGGGGAAAGTCACATGATATGGGTTAGCAATTCATAGAAAGGAAGTCTCTAATGATTAACAAGAAGATGATGAGATAATCAAGCCCCACAAGTTACTAGAGAAATTCAAATTAAAACAGCATCACTTCACACCTAAGATATTGGCAAAACTTACAAAGTTGAATAAAACCAAATGCTGTAGAAGATGTGAGGGAATGGGAACTCTTATGTACTGCTGGTGGGACTGCAAAGTAATACTGTCATTCTGGATGATTATATATGTCAGTGCTTAGAGAAATAAAGTCTGAACAAACCCTATGGCCTAGAAATCCTCCACACCTTCACCCCAGAGAAGCTCTTATACGGGCTCGGGACATAGTATGATTGAGGCTGTCCATCATAGCTGCATTTGCAGTGCCAGAAAATGGAGGACAACCTGGGCATCCATCACAAAGGGAAAAGAGAAGTAAGATGGTGTTAGTTGTATGTGACACAGATACATATGATGGCGTTTCTTGTAGTAGTTAGAACCAATGGACCAGATTTACATAGAGCATATGGACAGATCTTTAAGACAGTGTTGAGTGAAAAGAGAATAAGATCTATGGCTTTATATTAAATTACTATTCTTATAAATTAAAAGCACATGTATACCATATATCATATAAAGTACAAAACCATATATTTTTCAAAGCATATATGTTAGAATAGGTGCTGGACCTGGGAGTAGAATGGGGAGAGAAGGATGGAGTGGGGATAGGTAATGTAGAGGAAAAAGAAGGAAATAAATAAAACAAGAAGGGTCTATGCCTGGATAAATGAACATGGCAGTGTGGCATGTTCTGAGGTATATCATTAACTCAACTGTCTGCATCTGAAGGCCAAAGGACAGAAAGGCAAAAAGAAAGGGAGAAAGAGGAGAGAGAGAGGGCAAACAGGACAAGCAAGGTCATTGTCCTCAAGAAATTTAAAGGAGATATGATAGAGCCTCTTTTTAAGAGGGAAAAATGAAGGTCATAATGAAGTCATTGAAGAACTTGCCAAGATCACATGACAAAGAGAAGCTTGGGCCCAGGTCTTTTCATTTCTGGTCAGGCTCTTCTAGCTACCTGTTTTTCATATTGCAAGAAAGTGGTGTGTTCTCAATGACCCAAATTCAAGATAACCAAGATGGTGGCCAAAAGAATGAAGAAAAAAGATTTTCTTCAAATAAAGATGGATTTGGTCAAGTGGATGAAGACCCTGCTCTGATCAGACCAGACACTGGGTGGTGGCTCAGAGGGGATGGTAGCCTCTGCTAAGCAAAGGAATGAGGACATCCAAGGCTTGAATGTATAAAATTCTCATATCCTTGAGGCAAAATTTGGGACATACGGAGAATGTCTTAGGAGGCTTTCTTTGCCACTCTTTCTGCTCTGGGCTGTTCCAGATATGCCTTTCATTCTGACTCAGTTTTATGTATGCAGTCATGACTTCCTCAATTTTAAAGGACAGAAATCCAATTTGAAAAACAGACTGAAAGGGAAAAAAACACTGGAGTGGGGGTTATCTGCTCATATAACTTGCCAGTTGATGGAATATAGCCCACTTCAGGCATGACTAGATCCAGAGTTTCAAGCATCGTTAAAGGACAGCCTGTTTTTCTCTCTGCCTGTGTCTCTGTGTGTATATCTCATTCTCTTCCACCCACCCCCATCTTTTCCTGCCTTCCTCTGTTGATTTCATTCCAAGGCAGAATTTCCCCTCACTCCCAGCAAAGATAGTTGCTAGCTGGACCAGACTCATAATCTGCCAACTCCACAATACCTGACATCATGGAGTGTTTCTTCTCACATAGTAGTAGCAAAAGTTGCAGGAAGAGCTTTCATTAGTTTCTATTGTGTCATATGCACAAGCCTGAACCACTCAGGGCAGCCAGGGGTCTCCTGAGCCGTGATTAGTAAGCCTGGATCATACATCTGCTCTTCAAGTGTATGTGTATGGGTGGGGGTGGTGGATGTTAAAATTAAAGTCAATCCTATCCAAGTGACAGGAACTGAGAATGGGGATAGTGGTTACCCCAAAAGGAAATCAAGATGTCGTGTAGGTACAAATAACAGATATCTACTACTGCTATGCATGTATATATTTATATGCCTTTGTATATGTATATGTATATTTATGTACAACTTTGTATGCATTTACTTTTATTTAGTTATTTTTCCCACAGCTAATAAATTCACATGATCACATGACTCAAAATTCAAAATGTATAAATTAGTGAACAATGAAGTCTCCTTCCCATCCTTATCCCAGCCACCAGGTCACCTTTCTGTGGCAGCTAGTCATGCTGGGGTCTTACCTTTCTCCACAGAGAGACTGTGTGGATAGACGAGCCAAACTGTAAAGCATTCTCAGCCCCTCTCCCACATGCCCTCTATACACAAATGAATGCATTCTGAACTACAAGGGCTTCTTCTAAGTTCCTTTTGTGGTTAAGGGGCTACAGCTTGACCCCAGAGGAGACTGACCTCAGCAGCCTACCCTGTTCTCTTTTGCCCCATCCCCACCCAAAGACCAGGGCAGGCTGGACTGGTCTGCAGGGAGACTGGCCCAAGGCAAGCAGGGTAACTAACTGGGCCGACAGAGCTCCCTGCCACCTGTCCCAGAGCCTTGATGAGAAGCCTCCAACTAGCAGGGCAGTCCCTCTCCACACTCGGGACCTGGCCTGCCTCTCACCTGACACTTACTTCTGGGCCAAGCCAGTAGATCAGCTATAGGTCTGGACAGTGGACCTGCCCCCAAAAGAAGTGGGAAAAAGGAATTGACTGAACAGGTGGCGTTCTGGTGAGAGGAGCAGAGCAGGGGAGGGGAAGGAGGTAAGAAGGCCACAGGTGGTCACAGTGCAGGGCAGCCATGGGAGGGGCTAGGCTTGGGCAGAGGTCCAACACAGCCTGGACCTTGGCCCCTCTAACAAGACCCATCCTGAAGGGTGACCTTCATAATTGGTGGGCCACCTTATACCATATCCACAACTGTTGGTTAAATGCCAACCTTGCATAGAGGTTTTTCCTATATGAGCCCACTTAACCCTCACAACCATCCAATGAGGAAGGAAGTAGCTTGATTCCCCCTTTACAGATAAGAAAATTGAGCCTCAGCTGGGAGTACTGGGCAAGGATGCAGACCTAGGTCTGGGCTGTACCACCCAACCTTCCTGGGCACCTCCATTTGCACACCATGTCCACACTTGCTCTTTCCTCTGCCTCTGCTTGACAAACTTTCAGCGGGCCCACAAAAATCAGAAGCCTGAAAATGGCAAACCAGGAAAAGTGCAAGGGATGCTCAGACTGTGCCTGATGTTTTATCACCTGTTGATGCTGGAACTCAGGGCAGGTTTTCCAAAAGAAGGAGCCAGGTCTTCCTTCTCCTTCTGACCTCAGTGGGAGCTACATGTTTCTAATGGCCAATGGCATGGGGAGGTATGAAGCAGCACAGGTCACAGCGGCTAAGTGTTGTCATAATTCTCTCCCCTGGAGCAATGAACTCCATCTCCCTCCAGTCTGTGTGGGAGGAATGTAGTTCTCCTTGGAACTCACAACACATAGTGATTCCTTTCTCCTTTTGTGGTCAGGAAATGAGTTTTGCTCTGTTTTTCACTTGGGGGCTTATTATGCAATTGCTTAAAATATGCAACGGGATGCAGATATTTATATGAGGATGTTGAAATGATGACTTTTTTAATGGAAGCAATCTAATTAAACCATATCTGCACTCTTTTTGGTTTTTTTAAAATTATTTTTATAGTGTTGGAAAGAAGTGCTTTTGGTGCATGTGTCTAGGTTGTGCTTTTGTTTTTGTTTAGGGTATGTGGTTTTATTTAATCTCCCAGACTGTTTAAATGGATTGCAAAGAAAAAAAATCCAAAAAGTATATGGCTGTGATTTAACAAGATAATTAGCAGCTGCACTTTATAACAAAATCTAAAGCAATTATCACTTCAGGAGGACCCGGAGGAATCCCAGCTGCCAACATACTGCTTCTCTGCCAGAGGGAATGACATCATAGCTGCTCTAGACAAAGGGGAGGTGGTTTCTGGTCACTGTGATGTCACTTGCTCCAGCAGACAGTCCCAGACAGCTGGAAGACAGGTGGCCACTGCCTAGGACATGAGAGAGGATGATGGGCACCAGAAGGACATCAGTTAATTACAGATCCAAACCCCGCCCCCCCCAACTGCCACTGGGCCACCAAGACAGAAAGGCATTTAGTTAGGCTTTTTGTCCCCCAGCCCTTGCAGTACCTTCTTTCCAGAAGTTGAATTGTTCCTCTCCTGCCTCATTTCTAAATCTTTCTCCCAACTAATCAAACTTTAGCCACTTACTAGGTCTTGCTCATGGTCTAGTTTACCATGTAGCCAAAATGTGTCCCTTCAAAGATGAGAACTGCTGAGTAACATTGGATAACAAGTCAAAACAAGCTTGGGAAATTTTTATTGTCAAGTCAAGAGTTGTGTTCTTCCACTCTATGGCAAACAATTCATCAATCTAGGCTCCCACACATTTTGGAAATCAAAAATAGCGCATCCTTACACAGTTTGTCAAATTCGAGGTAGCAAATAGGTATTTGTCATTGAATTTTAGACGCAAAATTGAGCCATGATTATCTCATTCCATGATTATAAATTCCAGTAAATGTTTAAATGCATCATGGGATAGTCCAGGATGCACTTAAATATTAAATGCATGGTCAGTCTTTTGATGGGTCCAAAGAATGGAGAAAGTGGGTCTGATTTTCTTGTAAACTGTAGTAGTCACATACCAGCAGGCTGATTCTAGTTACAGGCAGGAGAATGTGCTCCCACCCCCACCCCTTCGTGAAACTATAAAGTGCCAGCTAAGGGCTTTTACGTCACAGTACCAGATGACATTCTTGAGACCCAGGTGGGAATTTGTCCTTTGACGAATAAACCACACACACACAAAAAGTGAGCTTGTTCTCACTCTCTCACTCTCTCTCAATCTCTCCTCCCCCTGAAAACTTTCTGTCCCCCTTAGGCCCATCTTACAAACTGATGGAGAATAACAGAGTTAAGATATCTTTCATTTCTTTTCTCAGTGTCAGCTAGAAGGCTTCCGGGCCACATAGGAAATCAAATGAGACTTGAACAGCTCCAGGAAAGCCACCGACCCCTGGGTCTCACTCAAACACTGATGTTAACCCTGAGGTAACAATGACAGGCCTGCCCAGAATTCAGTCTCCCTCTGGAACCAGGCAGAGTTCTGCAGCCGGGGTCTAAGTGTACAGCCCACACAGCAGATCCTTTGGCCCAGTGCCATTCTCATCCTTCTAGAAAACTTCCTGCTTCCTTTACGGAAAACAGGTGTCCATGTCTTCATGCATTAGACTGGATGTCAGGCAGGACCCTGGGCTGTGGGGCTGTTCCTATTATCTCTTGCTGTTTAACAAACCACCCAACCATAGTGGTATAAACAACCATTTTAGTATGCTCCGGGATTCAGTGGGTCAGAAATTCAGACAGGGCACAGCTGTGGTGGCTTGACTCTGCTCCATAATGTCTGGGGCCTCAGTTGGGAAGACTTGAATGGCTAAGGAGTGACTCAATCGCTGGGGACTGGAATCATCTGGAGACTCCTTCACTCACATGTCTGGTACTTGGGCTAAAATGACTGGGCTCAGCTGGGACTGTTAAATGGCCCACCCACATGTAGCCTCCTCATGTGGACTGGGCTTCCTCATAGCATGGTCACCAGTAGTCAGACTTCTCACATAACAACTTGGAGCTCCAAGTGTGAGTGTGGCAGCAAAGAAGGCAGAAGTTGCACGGCCTTCATGACCTAGTCTTACAAGTCATAATAGCACTACTCTTGTAATATTCTTTTTTTTTAACTTTTTTAAAAGATTTTATTTATTTATTTTTAGAGAGAGGAGAAGAGAGGGAGAAAGAGAGGGAGAAAGCAATGTATGGTTGCCTCTCACATGGCCCTCACTGGGGACCTGGCCCGCAACCCAGGCATGTGCCCCGACTGGGAATCGAACCGGGACCCTCTGGTTCCCAGCCCGCGCTCAATCCACTAAGCCACACCAGCCGGGCCTCTTGTAATATTCTTTTGGTTGATGCTTTCACAAGCCCACCCATAATCCAGGGAAGGGACCATAGAACCCACCTCTCAAATGGAATTGGCTGCTATGTTTCAAAATCACCACGAGGCTGACTTCTGTACAATGCCCACTTTCACCTTCATCCAGGTATTCACTGTCACTTGAACACTAAGACAATATTTTTCCATCCAGATCAGTGGGATTAGGACAATACCTGGGATATGGAGGAAAATAAGGGAGTGAAAAGTGAGGTCAAAAACTTTGGCTTGTCTTTTTCACTAATTCTTTTCTCTCATTTCTGAGAGTCTATAAAGGCCCCTCAGACCTTCCCCTTTGCTGTTTTCTTCCAAAGTAGATGGAAGAGGATAAGCCACACAACAGCCACATTCTTATTTATTTATTTATTTATTTATTTATTTGTTATCCTCAACCAAGGACATGCTTATTGATTTTAGAAAGAGAGAAAGGGAGGGAGAAAGAGAGGGAGAGAAATATCAGTGTGAGAAAGAAACATTGATTGGTTGCCTCTCACGTGAACCCCAACCGGGGACAGAACCTGCAACCTAAGCATGTGCCCAACTGGGAATTGAACCCATGACCCTTTGGTATACGGGACGACACTCTAACCAACTGAGCTACACTGGCCAGGGCAACAGCTATATTATGAGTGCAGAAAATGTGGCTGCCATTGCACAGAGAGTGGGGAGTAAGAGGCAGGAACCCTGCCTGGAGGAAGCAGACTTCTCTGTGGGCCAGGGGTAGGGTGATCTAGGTGGTAGGGGTCCTGGTAAAGTTGGAGGTACAAAATCATTTCATTTCCTTCCTCCTTTCTTCCCACCTTCAAAGCTTGAATGCAGGCTGGGTTAGCACATGACTCCATCCCAGGGTATCTGCCTTGAGAAGGGAAATGTGAAAATAGAAAGTGATAGATTATCTGCGATTATGGCTACAGTTCTTGGCAAAGCAGGGTGCTAGGATATTTGTTTTTAACTCTACTCCTAAGGATGTGTCAGGTAAACTGCCTGGGCCTCTAAAACAAAAAGCACCCAACATTTATACAGACCTGTCCAGGTGTTGAGATAGGTAATGAAAGAGAGATGCCAAATCTGGTTGGAAGGAAGCTTCTAGCCTGAGGACTCCACCGTCATTCTTTTAATGGCTGTGGGAACCAAGGCTCAAAGGGGCTGTAACTTGCCCAGAGTCACCAGTGTGTCTGTGCCCTCTACCTGGGGGCATTTTCCACAGCCACTGACCGACTGACCATCAGGAAAAGCCACTAATTGCCGGTGTTTAGCCAGCTCTGTTAGCTGCCCTGGGCCTCTGGGCAGCTCTGGGCCTGCTGGGAAGGTCCTGCCCACTCCTAGCAGCCCACGGACATCCCCCTACCCCCAGGCTGCCAGGGCCACATCACCACAGCCTGCGGTCTGCCTGGCTAATGGCAACGGCTGTGAAGGGAGCGAAGCCACAGTAATTACAGCATCAAGGAATCACAAATGGATCTGCAAAGATGACATTAGGAGCATTAGACCTGGCACGGCTGCCTCCGGAGAGGTCGCTGGGAGGAGGCCAGGGCGGGGGCCAAGGGACAGGAGACAGACTCGCCTCTGTCTCACCCCACCCCCTTGGTCCCCGGCCAGGGCTGTGATGACAATGCCAGGATTCACAAGCCCCTCGCTGAAACCACGTCGGCCGCCAGTCTCGTGTGTGTCAGCGAAGATAACAGATGTCTTTCACAGGGAAGTAATTGCTTGAAACACAACTGGACAACCCCTCCAGGAGGGTGCATTAGAAGGAGAGAGCCTTACTTTGGGGTCTAGGGTGGGTGACCTAGTAAGCAACCCCCTCCCCAATTCCCATGATCCTTTGACATCCTAATGAGCTGTACTGGCCTCTGTGGAAGGTAATCATTATGTCATTGATGCCCGCCTGCCCCTCTGGTTAGGGACAATGGCAGCGGGGCGGGGCTTTCCAGGGGGAATTTGTTGCTGGAGGAATTCCCCAGAGACTGCAGGGGGCTGAGAGGAGGACTCGAGGGAAGGTCAAGGCCTGGATCAGTTACCATCTCCAAAACCTGAGAAATGGGTCCAAAATAGAAGGGCTACCTTTGGCCAAGGCTGGCACCAGTAGGTGTCACTGTAAGGAAAGTAGGGGCCCTGGGGGCTGTCTGCGGACTGTGCTGGTAAAAATAGAGCTTGCCTGTGTTCCCACTGCCAAGTCACCAAGCCTGGTGATTTATAAGGCTGGGAGCAGACGTGTGTGTAAATGTTTTTGCGTGCGAGATGTGTAGCCAACCGCAGGCTGGCTTTTTCAAACTTACAAGGAGAGAGTGAGGGAGGGAGGGGAGGGGAAAGAGCGAAGGCAGCCAGGGTGGGAAGCACATGGGCCACTTTTATGTAACACTCTTCTGATACACTCCACAGTGGGGATTTATGCTCTCTTTGAAGTAAATTGCATCCCGGTGCACCATAGCATGAAAGTTAAGATTTACCATGGCTGGGACCTCCGAGACCCTGCTGGAAGCTAGAATAATTAGCACAGCATTTGGCTGCCTCTCCTCCCGCTCTGCGGGCGGTGACAGGAGTGGCACTAATAGATCTTCCAGGCCTGGGCCCCGTGTGTTTGTTATGGGGTCCACGGTGGCTGTAGGCAAAGAGGATTCTGGTCAACTGGAGACATAGAGGCGGGGGAAGGGGCTGGGATAGACCTCATTGCTGGGAACAGCAGGACCTGAGCCTCCTGAGTGTTTGTCTGTCAAAGAAAGGGGCTGGGCCACATGAGTGCTTGAGGAACCCAGGGAACTCATTTATAAACAGATTCCAGTGCCAGACTCCTCGTTCACTATAGGTGGGCATTCTGGGGTGTCTGGCCAGTTTTGGGATCCCTGTATTACATCAGTTCCAGTATTAAGTGGTTTGCAGAAGGCAGTTCTGGCCCCACCTCCAGCCTTCCTGAGCTTTCTCCCTACTCTCCCTATAGACGCCTTCCCAGGAGCCTTTCCCAGATTCTTCCCGAGGGCCTTTCACTTCTATGCGGGAGAATCTGAGAAGTGAACTTGATCAACAAATGGCAGTCACAGCGTAGGGAGAGTTCTAACAGCTGCCTGGTGACCCCAGCTCTGTTGCTAAACAGCTGTGTGACCTTGGATATGCCCCTGCCCCTCTCTGAGCCTCATCTTCCACTTGTGTATCAAGATGAGGTTGGATTTTCATCAGATTGTATTCAAGGGCCTCCTTGAACATTCTGAGATATATCTGACCCTCCTCCCAGAACACCCACATGGAGTCCTAAGGAATCGAAGCACAGAAGCAATGTCCAGTTATGGGGTTTCAGGCTCACAATAGGATGCTGGTGGGAAGAGGAGACCAGCTGGCACTGTTCACTGCAAAGATTACAAGTGCCTATTCAGCAAGGGCTTTCCTGAGGTTGCAATAAGGTCATCTGATGAATTATCATTCCACAGAGCAGCACAGCTTCCCAAGATGCCCAGAGACCCCACTTCATAATCATAATATGAAGGCAACAATGAGTAGCATTTTCAAAGCCCCTGATTCTTACAATTTAAGAATGATGATAAAATTGTCCCTGTTTCACATCTGAGGAAACTGAGGCTTCAGAAATTGGCCAAATAGAGTCAATGAAGTATTGTAGATCACAGATTTTTAAAGTTTTATTTATGTTTTAGAGAGAGGGGAAGGGAAAGAGAGAGACATCCATCAGTTGCCTCTTGCACACTCCCAACTGGGGACCTGGCCCACACACCCCAGGCATGTGCCCCAACTGAGGGTTGAACCAGTAACCCTTTGGTTTGCAGGCCAGCACTCAATCCACTGAGTCACACCATACAGGGCTAGAAACATAGATTTTTCGACTGAAATCCATGTGAGTGTAAATCTCAACTCTGCCACACTAGCTGGGTAAAGTAGGGTAAATGGAAAACTCTCGAGGCCTCAATTTGTGATCTACAAAATGGATATTAATCCTATTGAGGTCTTATAAGAGCTAACTGAGTGAGCACACATATAAGGGACACACAGGGCACCCTTGTTGTAGGCGACATCTCAGGAAGAAGTTCCCTACACTCTCTGGGCTAGAGTTGCCCAGAGAGTTAGGCTTCAGACCCAGGCCACTGGCTGCAAGCCACTTTGGCCTTCTGGGCTTCACATGGTGCCTGGCATGGGTCAGGCCCAGTAAATATTTACTGAACTGAATTACACCAGCTGCTACCACCGAGACCTCACTGTCAAGCAGTGTTGGACAAGTAGCAGAAAAACCTTCAAGGGCTGCAAAAGATCCTCAAAGGGAATCAGGAGCCTGTGGTGTGGAGAGAGCTTAGGAAAGGGGGAGAACCAAGCTATAAAAGCCCATGCTGTAAGGTCCAGAGAACCATGAAGGTTGGGACTAGAATCAGAATGGGGCAGAGGTTCTTGGGCAGATTCTGCAGGACGTATCTCCCAAAATGCTCTGAGCAGTCTTTCAGATCAAGCATCCAAGGCTGGTAATTTGGGGAAAATCCAAGTGGAACCAGCAGCCGCAAAATCCAGTGGGATTCCTGAACAAACCATTTTCTGCTCCTCTTCCTGCCCGCCCAATACCCTAAATTCCCCTCTGCCATGTAGACATGGATGTGAGAGGGAGAGATGAAGTGGGGACTGCCTGCAGTGTAAATCCTAGGCCCAGGGTGGGAGAGTCTCATACTCACCCCAGCAAATTGCCAACCCCTCTCCCTGTTTCAGATTCTTTGGCCTCAGGTCTCTCTCTGAGTTAAGTATCCAGACATCTCAACTCCTAGAATGTTCCATAGGACTGCCTTATGCCCCATAAAACCTCCCCCCATTGATGAGGCCTGAGTCTCCCCTGTATAATTACCACTTGTGCTCAGAGGCACCTCCCTTTGTTGAAGTCACACCCAGGCCAAGTAACACAGACTTACCCAACAGGCATGCCAGCAGAACACCCCAGGGTTCTTGATTTCTCCTCAAAGATCAGGGATGGAATGATGGATAGATGGATGAATGGATGAATGGATGGACAGACTGAGTCCCCCAGCCTCTGCTGGCTTCTTGCTCTAGAGCCTTATAGATGTTACAATCAGGAGGGTTTTTTTCTAAGTGTCTTAACTACTTTATCCTAACAATGGCTTTAAAACACTTGCCTTTCTGATCCTCAAGAGACAACAAACAACTAGGAGACCTCCTATAGGAAACTCACATTTAGTTAACTACCATTATACACATATAACATCATGGAAAGAAGGAGGGCTTGGAGGCAGACAGACCCAGTTTTGAAAACCAGACCTAACACCACTGTGCTGTGTGACCTTGAGAAACCTATAAAACCTCTCTGAACCTGTTTCATCATCTGTAAAATGAACGTCACAATCATGACTCCTCAGGAGTGTTTCAAGAAAAGAGATCACTCCCAAGAAGTGCCTGGCACATGGTAGATATTTTCTTTTCAAGGAAGTGAACTAACAGCAGTGGAAAAGAGCCTTTGCCATCCAAATATGTCTGGGTTAGAACCCACTCAACCACTGACTGTGTAGCCTCAAGCCAAGGTAGTGGATTCCAAGCCTCAGTCTTCTCATCTATAAAAGGGTTACTAATGATACATACCTTTCAGGGCCACCATGAGGAGTAGACATATTTTATATAAAGCTCCCAGCACAGATGATAGCTGCTATTATCTCTTGTGAAAGGAGATGAGGAAACTGAGCCACAAAATGACCGACTCAGACAGCGAATGAGTGATGAGCCCATGAGCTGTGCCAAGGCTCAGGGACGATGTTAACCATGCCTGGTCCCCATCCAACAGACGTGTGGAAACAGAATCTTGCAGGCTCCCCGGGAATCAGTATTTGGCCTGACCTCTGACTGGCTGCAGCTTGAAGGGTGGGCAGGGGCCTGAAAGCTAATTTTGTCCAGTTTCCTGGACTCCTAATCCAGGGCTTTCCCCACATCTTCAGAAGATAGCATAGCCAGGTGATAGAGAACACTGGAGCCACACCACCACAGCTTCCAATCCTGATGCCACCATTCGTGCTGTGTGACCACTGGCCACAGCATGGCCCCTCTGAGTCTCGGTAATGGGAATAATGGTGCCTACCACAAAGAGTTGTTGCAGTGGTGAGGCGGTGCTTGGCATATGCAAAGTCCCCAATCAATGTTAGCTATGATTATTATTCGCTCTTTGCCACACAGAGCTTTGATCTCTCAAAGACCCATTAATTGTTCAGCCCCTTCTCCAAGAGATTAAAAAAAACAGTAAATGAAATTCTACATGAAATCATCACTGTAATATTTCTGCTGCCAGGACAAATCATTAGGAGAGGAAAAACCCTGGCAGTGATACCACTGGCCCGCTCAGAATGGAGAAGGGACATTAATATAGCAGCTTCCCGTCTAATGGCTGGGGAAGAGGGAGGGGAAGTAGAGGGGTACAGAAGGAGGGGACAGTGGAATGAAGAGGACAAATCAGTCAGGAGCCCCCAGGAGGTGGAGGGGTCTCTGTAGCCATCAGAGAAATGCAGAAAGCCAGCATGAGCTCAGGAAGGAGGAAGTCTCTCTCCCCCAGGGACCACAGCCCAGCATCCCCTTGGCCACAGCTCTCCTGTCTAGGAATGTCCAACATTGCAGCTAGTGGCCAGCTGGTCTCTGACTCTGATGCTCCCTCCTTCAGGACTGGGGTATTTCTCAGGCTTAGGGAACGTGAGCCTGCCTCCATTCCCCTCAGAGCACTCAGCCAAAGATCTTTGCTATCCATGAGGCTGGCCGCAAGAAAGAGCTGACCTAGGTTCATGCCACCTCTGCATCTCTCTGTACTTCCCAACTCCTTTCTGGGCAGTTGAAGAGTGAGGGGTTTGGCTGAGTTCATGGTTTGGAAAGCTGTATCTGGGGTGGGCAGAGGGCTGGTAGAGGCCAAGGCGAGGTGTGGGCTTTCACCTTGCTTCTTTCAGAACTGGTCCACTGTTAGCTGACTTGAGGACTGGGGCTAAAGAGAAACATAATTTTGCTTAGCAAAAGGATTCTGCTACTTCAAACTCAGGAATATATAAAGCCTCTGAGTAGGGGGTCTCCGGCCACCTCTCCCCCACCAAGTGTCTCCTGTCCTGGGAGGCACCAAGAACAGGCAGGGGATGATGGTTTGGCCCTGGCTTGGGGTCCAGAGGCTTTTCACTGATCCTCCTTCCCAAGCGGCCATTGGGCATGGAGTGTCACAGTTTACCCTGTAGCAAGGGCTGGCTGGACACAATGCATTGGCCCAAGGCCCGCCTGCAGGAGCCAAACACAACAGTCTCTTTGGCTTCCTGGCTAGTTCCAGCACACTTCTTGGCAGAGGAGGTGACCAGTGAGCAGAAGAAGCATTGTTCTGCCTGAGCTCAGATGCACCAAAAGGGTGTCTCGTTTGTTACCACAGGGTGACTGAGAGTCACATTCTGGCATCAGGTATAGGGTGTTTCAATGGACAACTCACCCTGCTGGAAGGGGTGGGTAGCAAAGGGCACTAAAGGTGTGGGGCCTACCTTAGCCCCTCCTAGGACCTTTAAGAAGTGGTGTAAGCAACAAGGTCTCAGCCACATTCTGAGTTGCCAATTCAAAATCCAATCTTGGAGTCCCTGACCAGAAGGCAGGGGGCCCCTGGTGCAGTCACGGGGTACAGCTCAGATAGTTTGCTAACAGCACATTTCGTCAGGGGTAAGGAAGGACATCAGTATGTTATGTACACAAAAGCTAGAAAGGGTGGAGTCTTCTTAAAGGAGGGAGAAAGGCCTGGAAAGGATATCCAGAGTACCCATTTCCTTTTTTAATAATTTTGCTGTGGTGCAGATCTGAGGTCCTTGGTGAGGTAGTCAAGGCCCTGTGAGTTAGGGCCCCTGCCTAATCTCCCACTCCAGCAGACACCCTCTCCTTGCCACGTGGCTCTCTTTCCAGCCCCTCTGAACTCAGCAGTTCATGAATAATCAAACCACTCTCATGCCTCTGCCTCTGCACACCCTATTCCTCAATGGAATGAACATCCTTTTCCCTAGACTTTCCTCATCCTAATCTACCTGGCAGGCTCCTTCTCACCTTTCAAAATTCATTTTTCCTTCCTCTGTAAGGCGTTCTCTAATTCTTTCCAGAGAGAGGTTCTTGCCCACTTCTCTCTCGGTCCACAATATCTCTCACACACACATCACTTGTGGCAATTATATTTATTGAAAGAATTTGACTTTGGCCTACATTACTGGATTCTAAGTTCATTGATATAGACTATAACTTTTTTTCTTAAAGATTTTATTTATTTATTTTTACAGAGGGGAATGGAGGGAGAAAGAGAGGGAGAGAAACATCAGTGTGTGGTTGCCTCTTGAGCACCCGCTACTGGGGACCTTGCCTGAGACCCAGGCATGTGCCCTAACTGGGAATTAAACTGGCAACCTTTTGGTTCGAAGGCCAGTGCTCAGTCCACTGAGCCACACCAGCGAGGGCTAGACTATAACTTTTTGTATGCACATATACTTGTGTGATTGTATGTAGTTTTGTCTCAGCTACCTAAATAGTTATTTGAGATCGCAACATGAATGATGATAACCAGCATTTATCAGTGGCCCAGTTTGTGCCAAGCATCCAGCAGGTATTCACAACACCCCTGCAGTGTGTGTGGTGGAGGTAGTACTGCACCATTTCACAAATGAGGACACTGAGGCTCAGGATGTTTAGGTATCTTACCCAAGGTTGCACAAGCAATAAAGCTACACCAGCTCCAGGGCACAATCATTATTCTTTTATACTCCAGAGCTCAGAGTTTTCACTGCTTTCTCTCCATACTGTGCTGCTGTCAGCAGATCTTCCCCCATTTCTCTATCCTCATCCGTGCTTGTGAAGTAGGTAGAGAACATTCTAGTCTGACCATAAACAGTTTCATAGTCACCCGCAGAATGGGTGGTCTTGGTACTCAAAGCATGGTCCTTGGACCAGCAGCATCCACATCATCCAGGAGCTTGTACCAAATTGCAGGTTCCACTGGGAGACCCTGAATCAGAATCTGCATTTGTACAGGATCCGCAAGGGATTGGTGGTGCACAGTAAAGTCTGTGATTTAGCCACCTGTTTCCAAGAGGAAGAGCCAGGGGAAGCTTCTGGCAGACAGAGCCTGCAGAGCAGATGGAACAGATCACTTTTTTAGAAAGCACTTCCAAAGTTTCTCACTACACTGGTTAAAATCAAAATTTCCCTTTCTTATTGCCATTTTGCCAATTTCTTCCACAACAATTTATTAGAATGGTATCAACAATTTTTAACTATTTTTCTTTCCTTTCTTTGATATGTTCAGCCTTAGGAATGAAAAGCTGATGAATTTCTATAAGGCTTTAGTTGCATTCCTAGGTGAACAGTTGCATTATCCCATATATCCACTAATAGCCATGCACTGGAATGTCCACAACAAGGGTAGCCCACCCCAAAGCCCCATCCAAACTGGGATGGATAAATAAATGGTGGAAACACCACACAGTGGAATGGAAGCATCAAAACAAGAATGAGCAAATTGCAGCTACAGGCACAAAGTGGATACATCTCACCATCATAATGTTAAGCAAAAGAAGCTAAACCGAAAGATGACATACTGTATGATCCATTTATGTAAGGTTCAAAGATAGGCATAACTACTCTGTGAAAAAGCAGGATACTCCCTCAGGGGAAGCAGTGAGTGGGAGAGGGCATGATGGGGGGAAGAACTTGGAGGGTGGCTGCTGATGTTCTTTGTCCAGACCTGGGGGCTCCTTCATGATTGCTTTCAGCTTATAAGAATTTATCCAGCTGTACATTTAGGATATGTGCACTTCTCTAAATGTAGGTTAGACTTCAATAAAAAGTCTTTTTTAAAAACAGCTAATGTTGCCTAATGGCCTAAATTCTATGAATATGCAATAAACTTGCAGCATAAGAATTTTGTCCTGCAATTTGCTGCTGACTCCCCAGTTCGGGAGGTGTCAGGGTAACAAAGCACCCCATGGTGAGCATTTGACAGGAAGCATTAGCTGCCCCCCAGGAGTCTCAAATACCTGATGGGTTTTCTCCTGCTTAAAATTAAAAACCTGCCTGCAAAGAGCCAAGGAAGGAAGAATGCATCCACAACCCTCATTCTGCAATGTTATTAGCTGTGAGAGTTGAGCACAGTGGGTAGTGGGACTCATCCACAACTGCTGGCTGGACACCGGGTGCCAGGGCCTGGAGGACGAGGTTGACAGCTTCCTTACCTTTACAACACTATACACACAAGTGCATGAGTGCACATACACACAGCCTTACCCACAAAGACACAAAAACGCATGTTGCTTAATAACAATTGCTTATCTACCATAGCACTATGGTACTGGGAAGAGTAATAATAATATCTCACTTTGATTTTATACTTGCTGCGTGCCTGGCACATATAAGCGCTCTGTACACATGATCACATTGAATCCTCATGATAACCTAATGAGGGCAAGACCATTATCATTCCCATTTTACAGATGAGATTTGAAACGTGTCCAAAGCCACATGATGACCTGTGGCAGAGCTGGGATCACACCCAGGTAGGGCACTGATCCACAGCCAGCTTTGTCTTGAGGTTTCCCTGCCTTGTAGGCCATGCTGTCTATGCCCTCAGTTTTACAAGTGTGGCCACTGGATAGAGTTGCTTGATTTAGGAAACAAAACACAGGCAGCCCAGTTAAAGCTGAATTTCAGATAAATAATGCATAATTTTTAATATAAATGTGTCCTATGCAATATCAGAGCATACTTACAACAACAATTATTCATTTGTTTATTAAAACTTGAACTGGGTGGCCTGTATTTTATCCTGCACCTCTACCACTGGAGCCTGAGAAAGTATAGTAACATATGAAGTCATATTGGTGGTTTGTCAGAGGCAGGACTCCCATAGGACCATGGTGTCTGCAGGGGATTGGTGAGACTCAGAAACTTCCAGCCCCAAGAGGCCACTGTAGCAAGGGGAAATGAAGGCAGATGGAGAGAACTCTTGCAAGAGCCATAGTAATGGCAGCCATTGTAACTCCTTGAGTGATAACTTGTCACAAAAGACAAAGTAAAGAATGTGGAAACCATACCATATTGTAAGTTGGCAGGACTGAGTGATAGTCATTCTAAGATTCTGAAGGAAATGAAGCATTTTAAATGGCACTGATGTAGACAGAAATAGGAAACCTATTCAATAGTACCTGCTCCTGAAGATGAGAAGAATGTCACCCGAGTAAGTTCACTTTAGGGGGTTCATCTAGGGGTTGTCCCACTGGGTACCAACCTGCAGAGTTTACCTCAGTCCTGAGAAAACAAGAGAAAAACTGAAGGGCCAGTTATTGCAAACAAAACACCAGGCTTTCTCAGCCACATCAATGACAAAAATAAAAGAAATTAATTTATTGATGCCATGTGAAGGCAAAAATTGGTTTTGAAGAGTTGTAGCAAATGGCTGGGAAAATATGAACCAAAAACTTTGGAAAGCTCAGTTAATGCTAAACAAATTATTAATCATTAACAATAGTTGGAAAACAGGCCTGTGCAGGCAGATGGAAGGAAGTGGGTTTGAGAGGGCTGTAGAAAGGGGAAACGTTCAACTGTCTTTAAGTATGTGAGAGGTTATTAGTTATTTTCTTGTAATTTGGTGGTTATTACTGAGGCAGTGTGGGAAGTAGGGCTGAATGAAGACTGGTGGGAGATTATATCAGAATTACCTGGAAAGGTTTCTTTCAAATTACAGGTGATATATGCTAACTCTAACTTTAGCAAATCATTCAAGATGTCTATCTCATGCTCACTTTGGTGTCTAACATCTGTTTCCCTACCCTCCTGTAAACAGAGGATATTTACGTCAGTTTCCTGTCCTGAGAGTAACTCCCCCTTCTGCTGGCTTCCATGAAAATCAAAAAGCTGGCAGAAAGTTCTTCCTCCCCTATGGACCCTCTGATCACCACCCAGGAAAGATCGTTGAGCCTCCAAGAACCAGATCAAGGCTACCTCATGCATTATTGTTCCTCCTGCCCCCTATACAGTGCCCAGCACATAGTCAGACATATGGTCATTGAATGGATGACATTGACATATTCCCAACCCAGCCAAGATGACCACTTCCAGGCATTTCTTCCAAAGCAAGTAGCTTACTGAAATCATCACGGCCTCTCCTTAGGTGGAAATAGTGAAAGGAGAAATACCCACCTGGGGCAGCAGGATATTGAGTCAATGACCTCTAGAGGAAAATGTTAGTCTTCTCAGACACAAGAAACAGCAGCAAGCTGGGGGCAGTTTCTGCTGTCATGGGTCTCCCGTGGGTGCCATGGCTGTCCTAGTTCCTGTGATTGACATGGCCGCTGTGACTTTCATGGCTGTCATGGATGTCATGGCAATCTCAGCTCTCTTAGGAAGGGCTGCTGAGGAAGATCCCAACCAGACTGCCCTTGTCCTGGGCTCTGGGAGATTTATGGCCACATCTACACACACACACTCACTCATCCTGTCCACAGGCTGAATCTGGGCTAAGGCCCATAAAATAGGCAACAGCTATTGGCAAATTCATTAATTAGGATTCTGTTTGTACTTTTATTGTGAAGGAAAATCATTTGTCAGCTTAAAGTCAGACCCAGTGCCTGGTGAGAACTGTTATTCTAAGAAGGTATTGACATGGCATTCCCTCTCTCTTACCATCTCTGCCACTCCACCTCAGCCCCACTTCTGTCAGAGAAAGCCTCCTCCTGTCTCTTCACTTGAGTCTGGGCCTATGTGGTAGATTTTGTGAGCTGTCTTCCCAGTAGGTCTACCCCCTTCTTCCCTGCCAACATAACCCCAATTTTGTTCAGGGAAAAGGCAACCAATACATGTTGAAGGCGATTAGCTCCGTCTAGCTCTAGAGAGTGAAGCTTGATAAGTCAAAGCCAGTCATGGCAACTCCATTTCCTGTCCCATCGACACACTTCTGACCAATGAGGTAAGAAGATATCTGCTAAAGTTCTTTTAAAAGATCTTAAGAAAAAGGCATTCTCTCATCAAGACTTTGGACTTGTGTTGGAATGTGACAGCAGGAGCCTGTGAAGCTGTCTTGTGAATACAGGGAAGCAAGACAGAGGACCAACATCAGCATGCTGAGGATGGCAGAGCAAAAAGGTGGAAAAGACCTGGGTCTTTGTTGACATCAATGAACACTACATTAACTAACCCAAGAATTGTCTTTCCTCTGGGCTTCTGGATCACAGATGATAATCTCCTGATTGTCATTGGCATTTGGAGTGGGCTTTTTGTTATTAGAACTGAAAACATTAGATATACCTGCAAACATCATGCTACATTATAACCAACTAAAACTAAGATTACCTCCATACAGATGCACCTTCCAAAAGAGGCAATGCCTCTGCTCTAAATATTGCATGAGGTTGTCCAATTTCATACTCACACTAAACTCCAGTCACCCTGTCTTTGTTGGCAAAGAACTAAAGACTTACCAGTCCACCACTTTCCATCAACCACCTTCCTCTCACTGATGAAAACCACTCTCCCCCTCCTCAAAAACTCAAGAAGCTTTAGGCCAGAGTACACTTAGACAATATACACACACAATCATCCCATATACGGGTGTCTTTATTATGAGTTGACTAGCGTCCCCCCCAAAATTCATATGTTGTAGTCTTAATCCTCAGTTCCTCAAACTGTGACTGCATTAACAAATAGGGTTCTTGTAAGTGTAATTAATTAAGAAGTCATACTGGGACTTCCAGCCAACATGAAGGCGTAGGTGGACACACTGCGCCTCTGCTCACAACCAAAGAGGATAAACAACAAGTTAAAAAGCAAAACAAAAAACCAGAATGGACAGAGAATCGAACTGAGTGGAAGTCCAACAGCCAAGAAGTTAGAGAGGACACGTTCTTCCAGACCAGTAAGCGGGGCAAAGCTGGGCAGAGAGCGTGCACAGCGAGATGGCAGTTTGCCCGGAGAGACTCACTGTGGGCACGCCTGGCCAAAACACGGTCTGCGCACTCAACGAAGCCCGCAGCCGGTGGACCCAGAGAAGCCCGTGGGAACCAGCAGGGCCAAGACCAGTGGACCAGGCAGTCCCTCTTTCGTGCACAGATAGACCAGGAGAAAGAGCTGGGGAGTGGAGCAGGCCGCATGGCCCACCATCACAACCCACCATCGTGGGGGAAAAAAAGCCTTGAACCACCTGTTGAAAGCACCTGAGGGGGTTGAGGTGGCAGCCAGAGCGGCTCCCAGCCTCACAGGAGAGCTTATTGGGGCGGGGGTGAATGGGAGCCAGCAGTAAATGGAGCAAGTGCCATTGCTCCCTTCCAGGCCCCGCCCCCAAAGGAAACATCAGAACACAACGACAGAGGTTACCCCACACTGGCGAACACCTAAAGCTTCACCCCTTAAAGTAACAGGGGCGCCGAGGGAAAAAAATATGGCCCAAATGAAAGAACAGAACAGAGCTCCAGAAAAATTACAACTAAGGGATGAGGAGATAGCCAACCTATCAGATGCACAGTTCAAAACACTGGTAATCAGGATGCTCACAAAATTGAAGGAAAGTTGGACACAAATAAATGAACAAATGAAGGATACGCTAAAGAAAATGAGGAAAAATGTGCAGGGAACCAATAGGGAAGAGAAGGAAACTGGGACTCAAATCAACAGTGTGAACCGGAAAGAAGAAACAAGAATTCAAAAAAAGGAGGAGAGGCTTAGGAACCTCTGAGACATCTGTAAACAGCCCAACATCTGGATCATAGGGATGCCAGAAGGAGAAGAGGAAGACCAAGAAATTGAACATTTATTTGAACAAATAATGAAGGAGAATTTCCCCAGTATGGAAAAGAAAATAGACTTCCAGGAAGTCCAGGAAGCTCAGAGAGTCCCAAAGAAGCGGGACCCAAAGAGGAACACACCAAGGCACATCATAATTACATTACCCAAGATTAAAAATAAGGAGAGAATCTTAGAAGCAGCAAGAGAAAAGGGGACAGTTACCTACAAAGGAATTCCCATAAGACTGTCAGCGGATTTCTCAAAGGAGACCTTCCAAGCAAGAAGGGGCTGGAGAGAAGTATGCCAAGTCATGAAAGGCAAGGACCTACATCCAAGAATACTCTATCCAGCAAAACTTTCATTTAGAGAAAAAATGGCGGCGGAATAGGAGGGAGTGGGGTCTGCTTCCTCCTGCCCACTGGTGAGACATCTGGCCGATTTTCTGAGGAGCAGAGCGATCACCCAGCTGTATTCCAGCATATAAGAAGATTGGCGACCAAGATTACCTTGGAAATTGAAAGATCGGACAGTAGGGAATTTGCTTCGGAACGAAGGGGTCCCTCGGGACCAGCAGGGAACAGGGAGGGCTGCAGCTCCAGTCTCGGCAGCTGCTGGGTCTGTTGCAGGATCCTTGGGAGGGAGCGGATTGGGATGTGTGAGTGGCCAAAATAGGCACTCCATGGCTCTTTGGAGAGGCACTATCCCCAGCAGTCCAGAGGTCAGTGCGCACCTGGGGATAGGACCATGGTGGCTGGCACTCCCAGCAAGAAGAATTGGAGATTGCACTAACCTGGAGACTCGAGGCCTGTGGCTGCCCACTCAAGAAGAGGTGGGAACAGCTTGTGGCCAGGGGCTCTGGGGCCGGGCGCGCCCTACGAAGCCAATCAGGGGCAGCTGGGGACTGTGCGTGGACAGACACGCACAGGCTGGCGGCTCAAAAGCGCTGAATCCAGGGACAAAAGGGGGCTGTGAACACAGGTGCGTGGAGCTCATACCTGGAGGGCCCGGGACAAATAGCTGACAACCCAGCCCCTGCGATCAGAGACCTGCAGGGCCGACTGCCTCCATAGGAGAAAAGCAGAGGAGCCCCATCGAGCCCCATTGAGGGGAGCCACAGTCCTCACAAACTCTTGACTCAGTGTGGGGCCCAGGCCGCCCAGAAGTCGTGCTGAGAATTCCTAGCAACTGGGCTGGAGGCAGGACAGCAGCTAAGAGTGCATCTCAGGAAGGGAGAAAAGGAAACCTGGTATCTTCCCAGCCTGTTGCAGACAGGAGGACCAGGTGAACAGGCCTAACCGGACGCTTTTAAAGCCAGCCAACAGAAGTTTTTTGTTGTGTTTGTGGGGGAGGTTGTTCTTTTGCTTTTTGTTTCTTTGTTTGTTTTTCCCCACCCTTCTACCTATTTGTCCTTCTTTATTTTTTTAATTCCTTCTTCCTTCCCTTCATTTAGTATTCCTAGTCTTCTCCTCTTTTTATTTCTTACTTTTTTATTTTTATTTTTTAATTTTTTTTACCTTTTTTCTTTTTTTTCTTTTTCTCCCTTCCCCTCTCTTCTTTATCCACAGGTAAGACATTAAAACATGGAGTTGTGAAGAGAATAGAGTTGGACTCAGACAAGGGGCAGCCCAAAAAACAGAGACAGTGACACAAAATCAACTCTGTTGCTCCAGAGAACTCGACAGATCAATTTAAGAAACAGAGGCTAGCAAGAAGAGTCTCACAAACAATGGAAAGACAAAGAAACAATCCCCAAATGAAAGGAAAGGAGGAAGCCCCAGAAAGAATGATAAATGAAACAGAGGCAAGCCAACTATCAGACACTGAGTTCAAAGCATATGTTATCAGGAAGCTCAAGAAGTTCAAGAAGCTTGATGAGCTCACAGAAAATTACCAGAAACTACAGGGAAACTATAATGAACTCACTGCAAACTATGTCAACATGAAAAAGGAAATAGAAACTATTCACAAGGGCCAAGAGGAAATGAAGAATACAATATCTGAACTGAAGAACACAATAGAAGGAATCAAAAGCAGGTTTGATGAGGCAGAGGATCAGATCAGCAAGCTGGAGGACAAGGTAGAAAAAAACACCCCAAAAGAGCCCGGCTGGTGTAGCTCAGTGCATTGAGCGCGGGCTGGGAACCAGAGGGTCCCGGTTCGATTCCCAGTCGGGGCACATGCCTGGGTTGTGGGCCAGGTCCCCAATGAGGGCCATGTGAGAGGCAACCGTACATTGCTCTTTCTCCCTCCCTTCTCCTCTCTCTCTGAAAATAAATAAAATCTTTTAAAAAAAACACCCAAAAAGAGCAAGAACAGGAAAAGAGACTCGGAAAGAATGAAGAGGACTTCCGCCAAGATGGCGGCATAGGTGGACGCACTGCACCGCTGCTCACAACCAGAGTTTAAACAACGAACTCAATAGTGAAAAATAAACAACCAGAATGGACAGGATCAAACTGAAGGGAAGTCCAACACCCAGGAAGTTGGGAAGGACGTACATCCAGGCCAGTAAGCGGGGCAGAACCGAGCAGAGGAGTGGAGTGAGAGGCAGTTTGCCTGGAGGAACTCACCCC
>PVJI01018587.1:0-32926 GCA_004026765.1 Micronycteris hirsuta | reverse complement strand
CACAGCTCACGCCTTTAGCATGGACACAAACAGGCTCATCTTTGTGTAATGTGCAAAGAGTAGTAGATTTCAGGGCATATTTTAAGTCCGATAGATCATCATCCTTAAAGAGTTATCCATAAGATGCCAAAGTGTATCTGCCTAGAACATTTGGTGGTAATGGACTAGGAGAATGGATTAAGGCAATATTATGTCAGAAGGTAAATCTTTACACTAAGGAAAGAAAATGTAGACAGGGAGGGTGGGACTTTCGCTTCTTTATTTCCAGTACCAAGAGAAATCAGTGTTCTCACCATCACCACCATAAGGCCTCTTTGTTGTAGATATTCTGGCTCAAAATACAAAATAAATATCCAGAAATCAGATGAACTCTTATATATCAGTAAAGAATAACCAGAAATGAAAACTAAGAAAACAATCCCATCTATAATTACATAAAAAAAAAATACTTAGAAATAAATTTAACCAAGCAGGGAAAGGTATGTACTTGGAATATTGTAAGACACGGAAGAAAGAAATTGAAGAAGTTGCAAATAAATGAAAGGTTATACCATGCCCACAGATAGGAAGAATTAACATTGTTAAAATGTCCACACTGCCCAAAGTAATCAACAAATTCAATGTAATTCCTATCAAATAATCCAAAAATTATATGGAACAATAAAGACCTCAAATAAGCACAACAATCTTGAGAAGGAAAACAAAGTTGAAGAAATTATGCTACCTAACATCAAACTATTCTACAAGGCCATAGTAATGAAAACAGCACGATACAGGCAAAAACCAGATATATAGATCAATAGAACAGAAGAGAGAGCCCAGAAATAAATCCACATCTATATGGTCAATTAATATTTGACAAAAGAGCCAAGAACATGCAACAGGGTAAAGAAGTCTATAAGATAAATGGTATCAGGAAAATTAGACAGATAAAAGCAACACAATTAACCTTCTCACACCATATGCAAGAATAAATCCAAAATGGATTACAGACTTAAATGTAACACGTGAAACCATAAAAATCCTAAAATAAGTCATTTGCAGTAAAATCTCAAAGAACTTTTTTTAGTAACATTTTTCTGACATATCACTTTGGGCAAGGAATACAAAAGAAAAGTTAAAGAAAGTGAATTACATCAAACAAAATTTTTTGCACAAGAGAATGAAAAGACAGCCCACTGAATGGGAGAACGCATTTGATGATAAATCTGATAAGGAGTTAGTATCCAAAATTTATGAAGAAATCATGCAACTCAACAACAAAACAATCCAATTAAAAACTAGATAAAGTACCTAAGTAGATACTTCTCTGAAGAAGACATACAGATGGCCAATAGACCTACAAAAAGATGTTCTAATCTTCAGAGTAATGCAAATTAACACCACAATGAAATATTACCTCACACCTGTCAGAGTGACTATCATCAAAAAACAATAAACAACAAGTGCTGGTGAGGATGTGGAGAGAAGGGAACCCTCATGCACTGTTGATAGGAATGCAGATTGGTGCAGCCACTATTGAAAACAGTATGGAGGTTCCTCAAAAAATTCAAAATGGAACTGCCTTACCACCCAGGAATCCTACTTCTGGGTTTATAACTGAAGAAACCCCAAATAGTAATTTGAAAGAGTATATGCACCCCTATGTTAATTGCAGTGGTGCTTACAATAGCCAAAACATGGAAGCAACCCAAATGCCCATCAATGGAGTGGATAAAAATAGCGGTATGTATGTGCAATGGAATATTACTCTGTCATTAAAAAACAAATGAAATCCTACAATTTGTGACAGCATGGATGGACCTAGAGATGATTATATCAAGTGAAATAAGTCAGTGGGTGAAAAACAAATACCATATGATTTCACTTGTATGTGGAATCTAAAGAACAATATAAACGAACAAAGTAAAGAAAAGCAGACTCCTAGACACAGAGAACAAACTGATGGTTACCAGATGGCAGCGTGTGGTTGGGGGACTGGGTGAAAAATTCAAAGGGACTGAGAAGTACACATTGGTAGTTACAAAGTCGTCATGGGGATTAAAGTACAGCATAGGAAATATGGTCAATAATAGTGTATAAGTATGCTGGTGCCAGTTAGTTTCTGGAAACATCAGAGGGAACACTTTGTAAAGTATATGATTGTCTAATAACTATGCTGTAAACCTGAAATATAAAATAACATTGAATGTAAGCTATAATTAAAAATAAAATAAAATAATAAAATAAAAATGCCACAAATAAATTGAAAGTTAAAATAATTAAATATACATATAATTAAACATTCAATACCTCTATCATACTAGCTATATTTTATGTGCTCAAGAGGCACATACAAGCAGTGGTTAGAGTGTTAGTATTACTTTAGATGGATACCCTGAGAAATTGTTCATGATCTTTGTCCTAGTTAAAGCACAGTCAATAGAAGTGACTCATAAATATTACTTATAATAAAAGGCAGTATATATAAGTCATACTGAAACACAAATTTCCTTTTTAAACTTTTTGTGATTGGATTAATATTTTAGAGTGCTTACCCAAGGGTTATACATTGATTGGAAGCTGTTGGCTTCTGTGTTGAAATGTTGTTCTGCCTAAGGGTTATAATTCACCTGGCAAGTGGTCAATCACATTTCACTCCTAGAGTGAGTCATAATTCTTCCTTTGATCTATTGAAATTCATTTCTAAGGTTTACCCTTCCTAAGTCCTATAAAAAAGGTAAGTGTGTCTTTGGGATATTTGCTAATATTCCCTATGAAGAACTAAAATGAAGATAATGACACTGGACATAGCTAAAGACTCATTACACACGAACAATTCACATACCATTTAAAGAGATTATACAGCTTGTCATAAAGGCATTGATCTTTTATTCTGGTTAAATATAAACCTATTTGGGTCAAAATCTTAATTGATGCTTTCACTCTGGTTCATTAACATTGTGATGGTTCGATGAGATGATGGTCCACCTATTAACCAGGCAAGGCACATAATGGCCAGAAAGTCATGTCTCAAATGAGGACAGATGCCAAGTATTCTTACAGGCAAAAAAAAAAAAAAAAAAGCAATCCACCCACATATGGAACAGTCACATTTCTCAGCACACACACACACACACACACACACACACACAAACAACCAAAAAACTAAAATTAGTTTCAGATAGATCAAAGACTTAATTATATGAAGTAAAATTTAAAACTTTTAGGAAAAATATATGAGAATATTTTATGATTTCAACATAGGGAATGGCTTCTAAAACAAGATCTAAAAGGAAGAGCCATAATGGAAAAGTTGTATTACTTTTAAGGAAACACAATGTATTTTTTTTAATAAAAGACATTGTTTTAAGAAAAAAGGCTAAAGAATACAGCCTACAAAAATTATTAGCAATGCATACCCCCAAAACAAATTAGGGTGTAGAATATATAAAGGAATTCTATAAATCTATAACAAAAAGATAAGTGTCTCAGTAGAAAAATGAGTAAAATATTTGTTTAAGCAATTCACAGTAGAGGAAACCTGAATTCTACATGAACAGATACTCACTGAACATATAATCAGAAAAGACAAATGAAAACCATTGAATTGGTAAAACAAATAAACTTGCCGATATTCAATGTTGACAAGGATAGATAGAATGGTAGCGTTCACGAATGTGCTTGGAAACTATACATGCTGCAAGCATTGTGTGGGATTTAGACAATACCTGAAAGACAGAAAGAAGTAAATTCCACATAATTAATCAATTTAACTCCTAGACATGTACCTAAGAAGATACTGGATATGTGCACAGTGAAGTATATGCAAAAAAAAAAAAAAATCATTGCTACAAAGAGAAACAAGAAATGCCTATTAATGAGAGAGGAAAGTGCTGGTTGGTGTAGCTCAGTGGGTTGAGTACAAGCTATGAACCAAGGGGCTCCCGGTTTGATTCCCTGTCAGGACACATGCCTGGGTTGCAGGCCAGGTCCCCAGTAGGGACCAGGTGAGAGGCAACCACACATTGATGTTTCTCTACCTCTCTTTCTCTCTCCCTTCCCCTCTCTCTAAATAAATAAAATCTTAAAAAAAATGACAGAGGAAAAAGTAAATTTTAGTGGATTCATATAATGGAATACTAAACTAGAAATGAAAATAAATGAAATAGATCATCCTGAACCCATTTGAATAAATCATATAAAAACAATATTCCCAAGAATGCACATAGATGTTATGATTTATAAAAATGGTATAGTTACTTAATATAATGCTATATATGATTGAGAAGTATACATATACATGGGAAAATCAACAGGAAATACATGGGAGTCATAATAGCAAAGTTACAATACTGGCCGACACTTGGAAGGAGATGCAATCTGGAAGAATGCAAAGAGGCCTTCAATTTTGTTTAGCATACTCTTACTTAATGTGGGTGGTAATTTACAGACATGTGTTTTGCTAATTTTTCTATCTTTGACAAATAAACATGCCATGATATTACAAAGTCAGAGTCATTAAAAGCTTCAAGTACAGCAGCACCTCAAATCGAAAAGCCATTTTCTATGTGATTACCAAAATTGTACTCTTGACACAGGTGGCTTTCTAATTCAGACCTCCATTGTGTCAGTAAATGAACTGTGTGATTTAACTTGCTACAGTCTGAGATCAAATCTTCCTTTGAAGCACAGTAATCAAGGAAGACATGCCCATAGCTCTCAGTAAGATGTAAGAAGCTATGCTGGTGGTTACTCCCTTACACTGCTGAATTAAGCTCCAGAATGACCTGGCTGAGCTGGGAAGCAACTGTTGTGATAAATTCCAAGGGCCTGGTTATACCTGAATTGCTTGGCAAAATGTGGATTCCAGACTCCCCCAACATATTCTAATGTTTAATGGGAGAGGGGGTCTAGCAAGTGCTATTTTCAGTGTTATTTTTGTTGATTCAGGGGTTTCCTTGGTTCAATGGCCAAAGTTTGAGAAATACTGCTTCAAGAATTCATGGTATCACAGTAGAAATGAATAAATAAAAGCAATGGAATTTCAGAGATATTATTGTATTAAGAAAAGAACAATCTGAGAGTGACCAGAAGGGGTGAGGGACTGGGATAATAGGGGAAAGAAAGGGAAGGGTCAAGTCAAGGAACAAGTACAAAGACCTGTGGACAAGGACAACGGAGGGGGTGAGAATTGGATGTGAGGGGGTGGACAGGGCAGGAGAGAGCAATGCGGGGGGGGATGTGGACAACTGTAAGTGACTGACAACAAAAAAAAACTAAAAGATCAGAAGGAGAATTATTTATTTATTTATTTATTTATTTATATTTTTAAAATACACTTTATTGATTATGCTATTACAGTTGTCCCATTTCCCCCCTTTATTTCCCTTCACCCTGCATGCTCCCTCCCACCCCAATTCTCCCCTTTAGTTCATGACCATGGGTTGTACATATAGGTTCAGAAGGAGAAATATTTCAACTTCTTTGCTTAGCATAAAGGTTTTCATAGAAGTGACATCTGTTTTGTGCTTTGGAGATCACCCAAAGGTCAAGAAAGTAAGAACTGTTCTGAGGAGAAGTTCTAAAATAAACAGCAAAAAAGGAGGAATGAAGTTGTTCATGGAATATTTGAGAAAATACAAGTAGATTTTTTGGTAACTGATAAAGCTGAAGAAGGAAGAAAGGACTTTGGGTCCAAATGACAGAACACTTTGAATGACATGATAAGGAATTTGGACTATAACATTTGACCTCCAAAAAGAAGTCGCTGGCGGACATGATGCATGCGAATTCCAGTGGGTGAAAATGCAGGTGAAGTGATGGTTTAGCAGAAGTAGGAGTTGGGGGCAGGTCTGTCTGTGGGAAAAAGCTAGGCTCAGGAAAAATAAAATTAACACTACATTGTTTTCCATTGCTTGACTATAGTGGGTGAGGTAGAGGAATATGTCAAAGGTGAATTTGCCTGGATGAATGATGGTTATTTATGACTCGGAAACCCAGGTATCGGAGAAGAGCAAGTTTGGCAGGAAAGATTATGCACATGGCTTTGAACAGGTTCCTGTACTGTATTTTCCTTTAAAACATTTGTAATGCATTTCTAGGTAAAGACGTCAAGAAGTCCTTTGGAAATATGTGTGACATTCAGGAGCAATGGAGGCACTAGAGATATCTAATTTGGACTTCATTACTGAAATTCTAGAAATATATCATCTGGCGTAACTGGCAAGAATAAGACAATAATGGGTAAATGAAGACATATAATTAACAAATAGAAAATAAAATTTGACAAATAATTTATATAAAATGATTGAATACAGAATGAATCCTCAAGAAAAGTTAGCTTACTCCTCTTAACCTCCAAATAAAGACCAAATTAAATTAGAAGTTATAATCGATTGGAAATCCCAGAGATGTATAAAAACTATGAGGACTGGGATAGTCAGAGATATTGTGTGGTGGAGGGAGGAACACGAACCACTCTAGACAGAGGACTGCTTTTGCCATTAAAGGGGGAAATATCCAAATCAGACAAGTCACGTGCACGGAAATGCGCTGTAAAAGCGGACTGTAAAGGTAACTTCTGTAGGGGAACAGCATGATGGAGTCTCCTCAGACTCCCTGGCAATAGTGGTCAACCTTACAAACAAATAACGGAGGCCCCAGGTTTCACCCTTTCTTCTTTGACCCCAGAGGTGTTGATACAACGAGGGTGGTGGTTAGAGGTGAGGCTGTTCTTTCACCCTTGGAGAGTCACTGTTTATAGAAGATTGGTGTGGGGGAATGAAAAGAATGATTTAGATGTGGAAAGGATATTTAAGAGATTCAAATATTATGAGTATTCAAACAAAATTCAAAAAAATAATAAAGTCTTGCCTTAAATATGAGGGGAAAATAGGTCCCTGGCATACTGGAAAAACATGTATTCTGTCGTGAACAAGACCTTGTTTTCAGTTGTGAGTCTGCCCCTCATTTGCTGAATAGCTGTGTATATTTAGTTTCATATGTTAAAGAAATCAAATAAAGCCTTACTTCAAACAAGTGATGTGAAGATTGAGTGAAATATCTATTGCAAGTGAGGCACCTAACACTGTGTCTACTGTTTTCTCCTATATGGCCTTGGACATATCAGTCCCTCTTCTAGGACCTCTGTTTCCTATAGAATTAGGAACATTGGCCGGCCCATTCAGCACTGATATATTGTAGGTACAGTCAGGAGTACAAAAATACTAATATTGCTTACTCACTTCAATAGCAAGTTTAGAGAGAAAAATGATTGTGTGACCAGGTCATAATTGTATCCTACTGTATACTATTATGATTTTATTTCTGAACTCACAGATAGAGAGATAGAGATAGAAAGAAAGAGAGAGTGAGAGAGGTCAGGTGAGTTTTCTGGGTGATAAAGAGGCACTGATTCTCTCATTCTCTAGTGGATTAGTGGGAACCTCTTCTTAAGTTACATTTCAAATGGTGCACTGCACTCGCTCATTCATCAAGCTGCCAGAGGTTCTCTTTGCTTCCTTTTTTTTTTTTCTTTTACAATTCACATCTTTGCCACGCCTTGAGTTGCTCAGCCTCTTGATGAAAGTAACATATTAAATCTCGCTAAAATAAAAAAAGAGCTCTTAGTGTATCAAGTATAGATGGATGTCAAAAGGTGAGCTTTCACAGCTGAATACAGTAGTTTCCAAATTGTTGCAAGTGCTTAGCTTCCCTTTCATCTCTGACTAAAGTTATTTTGTATTTGATTTGATTCTATTAAAATATAAAATAAGACAATTACATAGACCAACACAGTCCTCTTTGGGGAGATATTAGGACACTTAGCTTTATTTTGTGCAGTACAGGCTAAGAGAAAGTCAGCTTTAAACCTGCGAGACTCCCTGGGCAGCCACTGACACGTCGCTGCCCTCCTCCCACACTCAGCAATGTGCTCTATCACTAGAAATCACTAACCCTTCCCAGGATACAGCCTAAAAAATGGTAACACTGGTTCAAGAGCAAGGGAAGGGAAGGAAAGTAAAAGGAAATAAGTGGGAAAATAGAGCAAACATGTGATTAACAGCTGTTTGCTGGAGCAAGCTTCCATCAGGAAACTGCAGCTGTGTCATTGTGCTTCAGTTTTGCAGATCAACCAGAGCTGAATTGGAAGACACAGAAGAAGGAAGATGCATGGAGAAACATTAAAGGGAGTCCAAAATCCATGGCAACAGTATGAGGTGGATGCCCTCATTCCTTAAATTTATCCTCCTCAGCTTTACCCTCCCCTCCTATTGGGAAGCATATGATTCCTAAGAAACAAAGTCCTCCTACCAGTTAATCCCCTTTAATAAAATCAACATGCTGCATGCCTTCCAGAATGCTTTCAAAAGAGCTACCTGTGCCTCCTCAAGATATAGAAGAGATGCACGCCTTGGAGTGGCAAACTGAGTCTCTCTAAATCACAGGTCTGACGATCATCTACGTTTGGACCTAAAAACCTAGTTGCTAGGCTTCTAGTTTTCCTCCTAATAAAGAGGTGGCTACTCAAAATATTTTCTATTTAATATCACATCCTAGCTCCCACAATGAAGGGAGCAAATGGAAACTGGGAAAAGAATGCAATGATATTGTCTTTTCCTTGTGCTTAGAGGAGTATATTTCCCCTGAAAGGTCCCCCTTAAGCAAACAGCACCCCTAAGTAGACCATTCCATGTGGTCCTGCATCTATGCCCCTTCCTCGGAATGCTCAGTGCGGGGTTGGTAATCCACCCTCCAATTAAACGATGGTCCATCACTACTTGGGACTACACAAACCATCCTCAACAGACCTTTGTAGCAAACACATGGTGTGCTAAAAATCACTTAAAAAGAAGCAGGGCACATAATCCAGAGGAGTTTGCAAGGTCAGGGCACTCCCCGATGAGAGCCTGAATAGGCGGGAGGGGTTGAGGTCAGGGTTCAATGACACTGAAATGAAGACCCCTGCCCTGCAGTCTCCTTTATCTGTAAGAGTCTCTAGTGAGCTCCTGCTCCTGGAAGCCTGCTCCTTCGGTGCCGCAGAGAGGCCAGGAAGCGCATTTCAAAGACGCATCTAAAGCAGCCCATTTAAAAGATCCAAGAAAATCCTGGCAGATGACCAGAACTGGCCCACATCACTTGCTATCTTCCTTCTCTTTCAGCCTTATAAGCATTTCCCTTCATCCCCTTTCCCCTTTGGGGATGTAGGTCTTCTAAGACATTTGGGATGCTCCCTAGGGATTTTGGGTTAGCGGTAGCCGCTGGGAGCCAAGAATGGAACGGAATACCTGCGCATTCCGTCTGCCCATCCCACCTGTCTGCCTGCAGCACAGTGGTTCCTAGAGAGAATAGCCCGGGACCTCTGCGGCCAGGTGTGCGCGTCCTCTGATATGTCCGTGCGCTTGGACGCCGAGCTCGAGCGGCCTCCGCAGCGCCGCAGCCCTGGGCGGAGAGGCAACTGGGGCTGCGGCAGTGATTGGGGTTGCCACGCGGAGCGCCCGGCTCCGCCCGCCCGCAGGGCTCAGCCTTCCTCTCCCCATTGTGTCCGCAGCGCTGCGGGACTGAGCCGCGCGCACCACCGCACCCGCGCCAACCCCGGAGCTCCAGGCGGGAAGAAGGACAGACGAGGGGGCAGGGAGAAGGAGCAAGAAGAGACCCCAAAAGGTCATGGCGCTTCAGTAGCAATTCAGAGGCTCCAGGACCTCCCTGCATTATGTTTTGCAGCCAAACGCCACCAACTGGAGCGCTTCCTGGCACGTCCCACGCGTGTGGTTTTTGCGTGTGAAAGATGGCACGCGCCTTATTCATTCATCCATCGTCTCTCTCTCTTTTCCCTGTCTCTCCCTCATATCAAGTACACCCTGTCTCCACATCAGCACTACACCTTCTCCGTAACAGCTCTGCATTTCCAAGCAAAAAAGCTGCAATAGAGAAATGCATGTCTTGAAAACCCTCATCGCCTATATGTCACCAAGAGTTTACCAAAATGCCTCTAGTGATGCTTCTTTTCTAAGCTCCATTCTCATCCTCCTTGGAGAATGCTTTCAAAGTTTGCTGGCGCAAATGGCCTCGGAATTGCTGGTTTCTGTGCTTCAGTCCACATCCCGAGCCCCCAGCGCGGTCCGAGACTTCGGGATTACGCGGCAAAGTTGCGCAGCACAAACCCAGCAGGCTGCTGGTGACCAGAGCATCCTAAGAAGTAGTGCTGTATGTCCCCGGGAAGCCCCAAGGTGCCACATAACCTCCTCCAAAAAGATTAAATCAGCCTTACGCAACAGACCCAAATTCCGAAACTTCTTTGTGAAGCTGGCTCAGCCCACCCAGAACGGACATTCAGCATAACTTGCAAAGAAATAAACGTCTCAACCCTGCAGGGAAACTTGTTGATTTCAGCCCGAGCATGGGGCTGCAATTTCCGGTCTAGCCTGAAGGTTTTTGATTCTGCACGAAAATACTCGGTGCACCAGGCACAATTTCTGACAAGCGGCAGAGTCCTTCCCGCACCCATTCTACACCCCTACAACCAACGCTACACAACCAGGCCTGTGCCTTTTACAATTCTAAAGCCGGCTCTCACAGCCTTTGCAATCATGTGGGCGACTTACCCTTCGCTAAGACTGTTTTCAGAAATCTAGCGGCTCGGTGGTGCAGGCGCAGCCCTCCAACTTTGCTGGGCACAGAGACCTTCCCGAGTTTACACCACGCAGAAGCCGTCTGAGACTTACAAGCGTAAGAATGGGGAAACAGGGAGAGAGTGAAGTCGCGTTTCTTCTCAGTACCAGCACGCTGGAAAAATCCAATCCTTCTTCAGTACAGAATTCTTTCAAACCCGTTATCTGTATTACTATTAATGCGCAGAGCAGACGGCATTGCATGCAAATAGGTCCAAGTGCGCGCTACTATTGGTGGCAGCGGAGGCCCCTGGGTCCTACTGCTCAGCCAAAGTAACAGCAACACTGTGCACGCAGCTTTGGAGGCGCTGAGGGGAAAATGGATTTAATTGATTCGTTACCTCTGGTATTGTAATGCTTGCTGCGATGTTTAACCGAGGAAAAAACCTTCTCATTTAAACTCCTGTCATGTGATCTATCATTTCATATTTGCTTTTAATTGTCTGTGTGAGTGGCTTTGAAAATACAAAGGCTTTAAAAAGAACATCCCCCCGCCCCCCCACCACCGAGGAAAATTTACACATACTTCTGGCAGGAAAACCTTCTTTCATGCATTATTCTGAGATAAATTCAGGACATATTTAGATACACCTGGACTTTACTTACTTAAATAAAACAGCACCTGATTTTATTATTGAAAATGCAAGGCGATTCCAAATAATATAAACAGATTAAAATGGTAGAAGCTAAAATATGGGAGTACCGATTATAAAACATGAGATATGTTTTTAAAACGCTACCGGGAAAAATATGCTATCAATGACAATGCCCTGGGAATCATTTTTATTTTACAAACTAAGAAACTATGAAATATTTTATTTGTGAATATTGACAGGAGACATATAAATCAACTTAAGGGCACTGGTAATGTCATAATATGTCAAGCATTTACTATTAATTGTCACATTTTATTTTTACAGTTTCTCTTTTTGCAAGCCCATTAGTAATGCAAATTGGCACACGGGATTTACAGTGAGACAGGCCTATGGTGATATGGTATTTGTGAAAAAACACTTCAGTACATCATCATTACAAGTAGCTACCTTAAAAATTAGAATAGCTGGGTCGTAATATGTATGAATTTAAAGCTTAATATGTATGAATAAAAGCATTAAGCATGCTTTTTTCTAACCTTTAATTTTGTAGAAAGAGAAATCCTCATGTAAACTAAAATGACACAGACTCTACCAAGTTCCACCAAGATATTTGCTGATATTACAACCTAGGAAATGACATAATTTTCTTTCATTTTAGATGTAAATACTAATGCAAATTTAATTACAAAATTATGTCTATAATCTACAGCTCAATGATACTACAAAGTGATGTACTGAATAAAGTCAGTACCAATGAACTCATAAATTCACCAGCCATGTGTAAACTAAATAAATGGAAAGGCAAAATGCAAAATGCAAAAGTACACCAGAATTGAGATCTTATTCCAAACACATGTGTAGTGTTTGAATTTATGTAGTGTGTGCTACAATCCTTCTTCATTTCCATAACTCCTTCCCTTACAGCCCCTTCCCTTCCCCCATCAGTAACCCTTGACAACAGAAGTGTTACTTCAAGTCCAGGTTGCCTTTGCTGCCTTCCAGACCTAACTTACAGATTACATCCTTGTAGGAAACAAAATTAACTCTTACGTGACTGAGATGTAAAAAAGAGTTTCCTTCAGGACTTAGAAAATTCGATATTTTTATGTACATTTCCAAAGTTTGTACTAAACATATTTTTGAAATACCAGTAAACACTATTTCAGAGTGAAACGACGTGATCAATTGGCAGTGCATGGAGCCAATTTGCCGCATCTCCCCATTGCTATTGTGTCTCCAGAACACCTTTCTGGGATGACTTTTATTTTAGGATTATTATCACTTAAATCCAGGTTAAGAATTTTTCAATTTATAATAGAGCTAACATAAACAAACCAAGATATTACTATAACTAGTATAATTGTCTAGGGACTCATCTGTTCTTTTAAAAAGCTATTATTTGTATAGTAAGGAGATTATAATGACTCTGCAAAGTTAATTGTGATGATTGATATTTAATTCATTTTTAAAACAGGTATATTAGTGGTCTTTCAACTTTCTGTTACAAGTGGACTTGAAAAAATAATTATTTGTGGTCTAAGTGCAAATTGAAAGTTCTGTACTTAATGAATATTTTTAAAAAAAATGAGAAAAGATGCGTTTTATTCAGGCAGAGTTTGTACAAAATTAATCAACTGTCTATGACTGTAAAATAGCAGGGAAGTTGAATAGTGGACAAATATGATAGTGAACAAAAGAAAAATATATCAAAGCCAGCCTATTAACACATTTGCCACACAATTGTTTGATCAGTTCACACTTTCTGCATATAAAAGACCCAATCAAACATACAGCAAGCTAATCAGAATTACAAATTCAACTTACTAGTTTTTCAGGAAAAAATACGTTTCACTCCTCTTAAATAAGTGACTTGTGTTTATTCTAATTATTTTCATATATTTGAGATATAATACATATGGTATCTACTATATTTATAAATATTGAAAATATTTTACCTTACTTCTTAGATACATAGGCAAAACTATTTTAAACAATATTAAAGCCACACAGGTTTTCATCATTTCGAGATCTGTGGAAGTATCTTCTATCTATGCTTCACAATTTGAAGTACTGTTGAACCCCTCACTTTGCCAGTGCAGCTTTCAGGGACAATATATACTCTGTCAAACGCTGATTTCCATTATGCCCTTGGCTCATGATGACAACATCTTATTGTGGCAATGTGACCATCTCCAAAAGTTGGAAATCAAAGCATACCTGGCATGTCCCCATCTGCCATTATCATGATCAGCCTGCTTTCTGAAGTCATAATTTTGATGACATTTAGTGAACCCTAATGACATTCAGCTACTATCCAAGCTCTTTTAAAAATGCTGTTTTCAATAATTTTGAAATATACATGGGTTAAAAAATTCCAAAGCCATAAACATTAATTCATTTGTTTATCTCAAGTAGATATTAATTTATGTCTGATTTTGAAATGAAATCAGTGTTTGACAGATGAAAAGGAAAATTAGCAGACATGTAAATTATACTTTGGAAGTAGAAAAGCAAAAGTAAACATGTGGCCTTGGCTGGTGTGGCTCAGTGTGTTGAGTGCTGGCCTGAGAACCATAGGGTTGCTGGCTTGATTCCCAGTCAGGGCACATGCCTGGGTTGTGGGACAGGTCCCTGGTGGGGGGCACACGAGAGGTAACCACACATTCATGTTTCTCTCCATCTCTTTCTCCTTCCCTTCCCTTCTGTCTAAAAATAAATAAAGAAAATCTTTTAAAAAAAGTAAACGTGGTCCAATGGACATTTTTAAGGTGTAAATAAGTAGTAAATAGCAATATATATGCTAATTGTTCATTGAGATATTATGATATTTTAAATAATGTACTGAAATGCCTTCTAAAAATGTGGAATGTTACAGAGATTATATTTAAATACATGGTTAGTTAACTAATTTGACTGAATTGCTTGCTAAATCAGAGGAAGAAGGTACAACTTCAAACTTAAAAATAAATTTACATAAGATAGTAAGTTTGAAGAGAAATATGATACCTAAAAAAGGTAAACTCGATTTCATGGTTAGCAGAAGAGATGAGAACTTCATGTCACAGTGATTTGGTAAGACGATCGCCATGAATGGAATGCTGGTAATATGTATAACTGTAATAAAATCTGGCAAGGAAACGAGGCATGGAGAATATTTTACTCTATATCAGATAAGATTGTACAGAAAGCAAGATAAAAGTCAAGAATAAAAATGTAGAAGTGAAATACTTTGGCAAAAGATGAAAGAACAAACAACAAAACTGAACAGAAATGGTGTATGCTTCTATTATAGTAACGAAATTAGATAAAGTATTAATAAACATTTTCATTCAAATGCTAAATTCTTAAGAACTGTGCTATCTATTATTCTAAGAAATCTGTGAATAAAATGTTACAAATTTTTTGTCAAAAAAAGACAAAAGTGTAAACCCAACTAAAAAGGCTGATAAATGTCAGATAATTTGTTGTTACAACAAAAAAGCAAATAGATATGGGTATAAAAATACTATGTTACCACTACTTTCATGCATTGGGAACTAAACATACAATTTTCTGTTTGTTTGTTTTATTAAGGTTGATAATTAGATGTTGTAGTTTGTCCTTCAAAAGACATAAATGGTTATACTACTTAAAAGAAACTCTTTGCTAGCCAAAATCTATTCTGTTTTAACATTCAGATCTATTCTGTTTCAAGAATTCCTTTAGGGCTTGCTTATAACACAATTAAACAGTAATTACTTTTGCTACATTTTTATTCATATACCATAGTTTTTAGGTAAATTCAATCGAACAGTAATGTTACTTGCTTTTGCCCTAGACCAACCTCTACCGGTATAAAAGCTAATATTAAAGTCAAGGGTCCCTTGCTCATTCTGTGAATACTGAATCTACTTTTCATGTCACTATGTTGGACACAAAAAAAGTAGATAAAGCTACAATAGAAATTAAGATTTTTTTAAATTTAAGAACAAAGAGAACTGGATACGATAGCATCATTCTCTAAGAAGAGATGGATGCAGAATATAAATTTTAATATGAAATAATGGTAAATGTATTCATTTGTGTTTCTTATGCTGTGACATTAATAAAAAAAGTCTATTTGCAAATAAGGTCAGCTCCTCTCTTCACTACTTTTAAAATAACTTTGCTTCCCATATCTATCAGAAAGAGATATTTTTATTAAACAGCTTTTAAGTAAATCTAATCAGTGTGTACTTTCTTTAGAAAAAAAATCAAATTTTAATTATTTTATTTTTTATTTTTATTTTTTTGTTATTGTTGTTCAGTTACATTTGTCTTGCCTTTTTCCCCCTTGCTGGTCTCTACCCCTCCCCCTGCAACTCCCACAGTCAAACCCTCCCCGTTGTCCACGCCATGAGTTCTCTATACCTGTTCCTTGACTTGCCCCTTTCCCTTCCTTCCCCCATTATCCTACTGCCCGCACCCCTCTGGTCACTGTCAGTTTTTTATTTCCATGCTTTGGTTCTATTTTGCTCATTTGTTTGTTTTGTTGATTAGATGCTACTTATAGGTGAGATCATATCAGTACAGTACCTTGGCCCAACACATCAGTTTTCTTGTTATTAACTGGCTTCCCTTCTGTTCCATAAATGTAGAAATTAATATTATTATTGTAAGAATAAATGTGTAATAAGGTTTTTTAAACTCCACATTTAAAAAAAATGTTAACTGACATTAGAAGAGCACCTAGATATTTTAACTGCATTCAACTATATAGTAGCAGAAAAATATATAGTATATCCGTTTTTATAAATTGTAAATATGAACACCAAAGCTCCCCATAATATTTTTTAAAACTGTCTAGGAAATACAAAAACATAAGAATTTTATAAAATAGGAAAATGGGGACTAAAACAATAAATTAAAATAACAAATTGCTTGGACAATTTCAAGAATGGGCTTCCTAAAATATCCTGTACACAATAGGGAAATTTAGGCACAGAGAAAGGGCAATATTTATTAAAAAGGAGTCAGATGTAGCAAAATTAATTTTCTATTTTTGCTAACTTAGACAGCTTTTAGGTAATGGGAATGTCTTGGAAACAGATTATGTTGATTCCAGGCAAGCATCTGACAAGAGATTTCTTCATTTCATTGTATACAAAGTTAAGAAAAATTGGCTGAATGACAGTACATTTAGGTGGAGTTGTAGCTAATTAAATAAGTGGACTTCCAGTGTTGATTCATCAAAGTCAGCATGAAGGAAACTTGAATGTCCTGCCATAAGCCCGTGCACTTGATCCTGTGATGTTTAACATATTATTGCTGAAGAAATCTTCATGAGACACACAGACAGCTGTGTAGAAGGAGAAATCAACAGTTTGAAAAACTAACCAAATATGAAAACGGACACTCAAAACTTAAAAAAAAGTACATGCATAAAAATCTGCAACACTACATTAAGTAATAGAATCTTTGAAAATGAAGTTCAGAGGTTAATGAGAAACTACCTGTGGGGTACAACCTAACTACAAGCTCAGTACAAGCTAATGGTGTGATGTGAGAGCAAGTAAAGAAGCTGTTTTAGGTTGTAATTACCCAGGTCCTGTATTATGATCAGGGCAGGTAGCAGTCTCATTGCTCCTTGTGATTCAGAGCATATCAAACTCCAGACCCTATACTGAAAGATGAGAGAAAAGAAAAGAAGGAGCAGAAGAAAGGATAGAGGGAGGGAGAGGAAAAGAGTGAGAGAAGGAGAGGGAGAGGAAGTGAAGGGGAAGAGAAGCAGGGAGGGAGAAAGGAAAGATGGAAGGAAGAGACTCCTCAGGGACAAGAGGGAGAGGACAGAAAGAGGGAAAGAAAACTATACAGCAGGACACAAACCAAGATAGTGACAGATCTGACAGGGACATAAGACAAAGAATTAGGAAAATAAAGATGTTTAAGCTAGGGAAAAGTTTTTTTAGAAAATATGATTACTGACCTCTACTATTTGTACTCTTATGATAAAGAAAAGATAAAAAAAAATGTTACTTTGGTACTCTTTGAGTTTAAAGTTCTATGGCTGTTATTTTTATAAAAAGAAAAAGGTAGCACTACTCTCCAGATTCCATCAAGGTTTACAAAATAAGAGGCATATTTGGACAAAAGAGACTTGTTTAAATTAAACTAAGTAGCCATTATCCATCAATGGGAACTACTCAGTTCCAATTATGCACATAATTGTCCAAACAAAACAGTGACAACGACCAAGAGAACTGTCCAGAAAGGGAGAAATGAAGAGGACAAGAAGGATGAAGAGTATGATATGTGCAAGTTGTAGTGTTAACTGTATCATACAGCAAAAAAAAAAAAAAAACATGCAAAATAAGCTAACCATATTCTTTTGCCAGGAAATTAATGATGATCACATGAATTGTAATAAAATTCTGTAAATCTTTGTCACCAAATAATCATTCTACAATGATTAATTTATTAAAAATAAAGCATTTCACTAAAATAATTTCTTGATTGTAGCAGTGGTTTCCACACGTGTGTAAACACACAGTCCTGAGAATTTACACGTTTTGAGCACAGCTCCGTGTGACTCCTGTGTGAACAAGTGTGGATCATGTCTGTGGGATGGGAATTCTCTAATAGGAATTTGGCAAAGTTGTATCTTAAAAAATTCCGGCTTGCTGATCTCTGAATATTGCTTTCACCTGGTCCTGTCTGCCACCAGACCTGAATCAACATCCCAATGCCTTGCTATGAGTAATCCTACCTGTTCTGCATAATCCATGAATAATAAATCCAATGTAAATTGGCCCCTGATAAAAACCCTGGCTGGGCAAGCCACGAGGCTTTTTCCTGGAAATGGGAGGAATCAGCCACGTAGCCCCGGACTTGCTTTCCCCGCGTGTCCCGGTACACGCAACCGAGTCACCGTCCCCACGGGTGTCGGCAGGCCCGACCTACCCCGTGTCACTTGATTATTATAAATTATTATTAATTATTATGTGCAGCAAAAATTCAGCACTTTCTTTGGGCTACTGCCGGTGCAGGGTCCTACTGTTTGGCTAAGCACACCTAACAACTCCACCGTTGTAATGAAAGGCTGGCATACATTTTTTTTCCCTGTACAGTGACATCCTTCTGGTACTTAACAGCTTTTCAAATATACCCTTGATGAAAAAATACCCTTGATGTCCTGGGTAGTTTCATGAGTGTTCTTAAAGTGAACATAGATTTTGAACCCCTGGGTTTTGTGGGATTTTCTGAGTCAAGTGTATAGAGAACCATTTTCAGAGGTCACCTCAGGTCCCAGAATAATTTCTAATTTCAAAAAAGTCAGCATGTATTTCTACATGCACTTATTTTTTATACTAAGAAGAGCACTCATGTTTGAAAACTCATACTAAGAAGAGCACTCATGTTTGATAACTATGGATGCAGAATCAACAAAATAAGTTACAGTTAGATGAAAAATTATAAATGCTATAGGTTATTTCACATGGTATTTTATGATATAGATATGACCAATTGAATGTTTATCACATTATTCAATGAATTAGGTGTTAAAAATCTTCACTGAAGATGAATGGACTCCATAGTTTAAATTATACAAAAATGCAAGAACAAATTCAAATGAGGACAAATAATATAAAACACACACTAAAATGTTAGGGTGCTAGATTCAACAGAAGGGATAAAACTTTAATTTATGATCATACTTTGAAAATAATTAAATGTATTAATCAGAAAATAATATTACTGATGTATTCAAGAATCCTGTATTTACCAAGAAAAATAAACCAAATTTCTAAAGTGATCTAAGATAAGATAAATACCCTTGCTTATAAAATTGTTTATCAAAGAGTAGTAAAAGAAAAGTTAAATAAACAGAATATCAAGTAAAAAAAAACCTCTTGATTAAATATTTTAAAACTTCAGTTAATTAAGTTTTGGGAAACATATAATGTTACAATCCACATGTACACACACAGGTTAAAGGGCACATATAATATGTGTGTGTTACAAGACACAATACACTTAAATTAATTCCTCTCTACATTTGAACTCCTAGTCTCCTTTTGCATGGAAGGAAAATTTGAGCAGACTAGGCACCTAAGAAAGTGGAAGATCATGTTGCTGTATTATAGTGAACTAATGTTTGACAAATAATCCAGTGTCCCTCCCTGCCATTCCTCTCCTTTTAAGAGGATCACACACACATATGTGACTAGCTATGATCAGTGAAGTTTTGGCAGAATTTTCAAAAATAAGCACATGGGTTATCATGTTTTCCCTCCTTACCAGATGATGGGTCGTGTCTCCAGCAGAGGCTGCCTGGCCCACCTGGGTTCCAGTGAGGGTGACAAAGGATAAAGCCACGGATGACCATGAAGGGCATAATGCAGGAGCAAAAAATAAACCTTCACTATGCTAAGCATCTAACACTGGGGGAAGCACTGGTTTTTGCAGCATAAGGTAGTCCTCACTAATGCAATATGGGATTGAAGAAACAAGATTCTGTTAATTACTATATGTGTACAGCCCATGAGCAACTGGAAACTAGATTTGCTTCTCAGTAACCATTCCTGAAAGGGGCTGGCATACATGGCTACATCTGCATAGCTCTGAAGACAACACCTCCAAAACAAGAGTAGCCTTAACTCCCTTCCTAACTCATTTCAAACTCTGAGGTATGTAAGGGTTTTTTATAGCTTTTATTTAAAAGATAATGCCTACAACAGAAATACTAATTTAGGGGCCACAATAATCATGCTACCTAATTTAAGCTCATCTTAGGTTTGACTTTTCAAGACATTTATTTGTCCTGTACAGAGTGTAGAAGCATAGGAGATCAAAACAGACTCAATTGATTACAGAACTCTGGTAGTCTGAGAACTGTAAGGTTTTGCTTTTAAATATAGGAGGAAATTCCCAGAAATAATTTTGTAGACTATTAAATATTTACCTACAAAACAAAAAGTCAAACAAAAACAATGGAATTAATGCTCTTAACAATAAAATTAACCTCATTTCAAATAACAATTTATATAGAAATCAAGTTTATCAAATTATAGAATTATAGACTAATTAATACCCCATTAAAAATTGCTTAATCCAAACTGTTCAAAACTGAAGAAACTGACAGAGGTAGCATGGAGTATTAAACATAATCATAAAGCGCCTAGAAGACAGTGGAGCCACATACTAAAAGTAGATGCAGCTCATGAGTAATAAACCTTGACAAAATATGACCACTAATTATTTTGCTTGCATTATAAAATTTAAAACACAATATGTAATAGACACATCAAATGAATACTCATGTTCAAACATTACATAAGTATTGCTGTTGAAATATATTTGATAATTGACTACAAGTAAAATAAAAGTCACAGAAAATCATGTGACCTTGTCTCACAGAAATATAGGGCTTAACAGGGTACAGCAAAAATCAATAATAAATTATTTCAATAAAGATTTTTTTAATGTTTTATGAACTATTATAGAACATAAACAGCACATTTTGCAATTGCTTAATTTTGCAAAATTTAAATGCTTTGTAGTGGGCATATATATTTTAATAGTACTTAGAAAAATGTACATAAATAGAAAAAGTCTATCATCTTGATATCATCAGGGACAGCAATGTAGAATCTCTGGGCAAATTTTGAGGGCTAATTTTGCAGAAAATAAGTAATACTAAGTTTTGTATTTGACAACTAAGTAATACTAAGTTGTCAACAATTTAGCTACAATATTTTAAATTCCATTGGCTATATTATATGCATTATTTATTATTCAAGTTACATGGCATTTTGAAGAGAACCATTGACCCATGAAAACAAATTGCTACTTTGAAATCCACTATGTCTGATATCTTCTGGATTCTTTCCCTGAATTTTCTTTTTTATTATATTTTTCTATTATCGTTTACTTCCCTTATACTCCCTCTTCTCTGCAATCACCACACTGCTGTCCATGTCCATGAGTCCTTTGTCCTTTTAGCTCAATCTGCCCGTCCTCTAACCCCCACCTCACAGCAGTCAGCCTGCTCTCGGTCTATGAGTCTGTCTCTATTTTGCTTGTTTGATTCCACGTATGAGTGAAATCATATGGTATTTATCTTTCTCTCACTGGCTTATTTTACTTGGCATAGTGTTCTCCAGGTCCATCCATGATGTCACAAAGGGTAAAATTCTCCTCTTTTTTACAACCAAGTCGTATTATATGGTGTAAATATCCCATAGTGTTTTATCTACTCATCTACTGATGGACACTTGGGCTGCTTCCATAACTAAGACATTGCTTATAGCAATATTATTTTCTGATGTATTTCCTTAGGTGAGGGAACAGAAGAAAAACAAATGGGACTACATCAAACTAAAAAAAAAAATTGCATGGCAAAGGAAACCATCAACAAAATAAAAAGACTACCCATAAAATAGGAAATCATATTCATTAATGATATATCTGACAAGGGGTTAATATTCAAAATTTATAAAGAACTTTAAAACTGAACACCAAAATAACATATAATACAATTTAAACAATGGACAAAGGACATGATTTGATACTTCTCCAAAAAGGACATGCAAATGGCCAATAGACATATGAAAAGATGCTGAATGTCACTAGTCATCAGAGAGATGTAAATTAAAACTGAGATATTACTTCACACTGAACAGAATGACTATCATCAATAAAACAAAAAACAGCAAGTGCTGGAGAGGATGTGGAGAAAGGGGAACCCTTATACTATTGGTGGGAGTGCAGACCGGTGCAGCCACTATGGAAAGCAATATGGAGATTTCTCATAACATTAAAAATGGAACTGCCTAAGGACCCACGGATTCCACTTCTGGGAATTTAATGGAAAAAACCCGAAACACTAATTTGAGAGAACATAGTCACCCTTGTTTTCATTTCCGCGTTATGTACAATCACCAAGATATGGAAGTAGCCCAAGTGTCTTTTTTCTTAAAGAGAATTTTACTTTACAACGAACTACTGAAACACCACAAGAATAACCACAATGCCATCTTCTTACACCATCTGGGAAGGATGTGGTTCATACCACATTCAACCCCATGTTGACTTTTTAACATAGACAATATTATTACAGATCATATTCAAAGTAGGTATCTTTCACTCTGTGGCTGGTGTATAGACAGTGCAACAGAGAAAAATAAAAAATCCCTAAACTATTTCAGCCTGGGTCCTATCTTTTCATATTTATTATTGTCAGTGATTCTCAGGATCTCTGAGACTCTGGCAAATAAAATATTTTTAAAAACGAAGACAGAAGCATATCTTAAAAGAAAAAGGAAATCCCTTGTCTATCTACTATTTCAGCCCTCCTGTGTCCTCCAAACCTGCCCCTTGTCCTGGAGTATACAGATTCCCTCTGCTGGAACATTCCAATCTTGGCTACTGTCTTTCCCTACGTGGAAAAACTTACACGACCCATATATTCTCTCAGTCTACCTTAACAAATAATCTACTGCATATCTGTAGAGTAAGTGGAGGCCGTCTGGCTTTAACCATGAAAGGGCCTGATAACCAGTGTTCTCATAGCCTTGAGATTGGGTCCCATAAACTGTCCCCATAACATGAAGTGGGCTCGTGTGCTCAGAACTATGTTATGTTATGTAATGTTCTGGCAATTTTTCCATCTTTGTTCCCCTCTAGTACTTAAACAAGTAGGGCCTTCTCACTAGAGACATGCAAGGGACAGGTACCCTGTTGAGTGTCACACAGAGACATGCAGATAGACACGAAGATTGCAGCGTGGGTGGCTCTCCCATCCATTAATAAGGCATGTTGGGCATCCCAATGGCTCCATGAATATTACTCCGTCTGCATGAATACCATGGACCTCCTGGCCTTGATCAGATACAACACAACATCTCATTCTCGTTATGGGCTGTGAGGTTTCCATTGTGAAGTAAAATATTTCATCTGATAAACATTTCATGTATTCTGTCTGCTTTAAAAGACATACATTTATCTGGAAATCTTCAGCAGATGCAATGGACCTCAAATTTTAAGCAATAATTCTTGACAAAGTATGAAATATTAGATACTATGGCTAAATATGTTTTAATCTTTCTTGAAACTGCTCTAGGTTGAAAATCCTGAAAACTTTAGTAAGTGGGAGGGAAGTCATTGATACAAGAAAAATTTAGGTAGCTACAACTACTTCATGACTCAGTTCTTAAGCCTGGGGTATGTATTTTGTGGGCTTATATAGATGTAGTTCCTGGCTAAAGTTGATGAACCAATATGCTTTTGAAAATCAACTATATATAACAGCTCAATGAACAGTATAGGCCCCCAAAAGGAGGAAAAGCAATCTATCCCATTAAAAGACTTATGAAAAGTGCATAGTCAAGGGAACCAAAAACCCACAAAAACTAGAGAGTACTTAATTAATTATATAGTTATTAAGGTGCAACCTAGGCATATATGCTATTCAGAACAACAGAAAAGAATCATCTCTGGGAAATGAGATTAGGCTAGGTAGAAATAAGACCAGTTAAATTAAAATTATATATATTTCCCACAATACAGGGAAGAAATATAGATTTCTCAATGTCAGAAAAATGCGAACAAATGAAACTTCAGGAAGGAACAATAAAAATGATTAAAAGTCTGAATGAAATGATTAATGGGCAGAGATTAAAAGACAGTATCCATTTAATTTGGTGAAAAGACTAATGGGTAATTCAATCACTTGAAACCATCTGTAGGGTAAAAAAGGGGAGAAGGAGCAAATTTCAGGTTATACAAGAGAAAATAACTAGAAGTAATCAGATGAAATTGAGGATAGGAAATTTTTGAGGGGCTGTCGTAGAAAAGATAGCCTTGTTATATCTATTAGGCTGAGGAATTGTTTCCTGAGGGACATAGTAAAAAGCCCTTTCTTGAGCCATTAATGTAAACCAGACAAAGAAGAGGGTAATGGTATAGAAAACAATTCTGTACTCACAAAATTATGGACATTATGATCTAACAGCTCCTATCCTGTCAGCACAAAAGTCTCTAATGCCTATAATTTGTGGGCTTCCAGCTTTTGTATTTTCTTTTTTTAGGAAAAGCTGGTGGAACTTTAACCAGGACCCTGAAAATGGACTTCCTGCATATACTACCTTAATGGCTTTTGTGATTGTATCACTTACTGTTCACCTATCATTTACTATATTAGTTTTTGTGAATTAAGATTCTTTAGGCAAGAGTGATAGTAAAATTTATGATTTCCAAATAAATGTTGGTTTACAATACAAGGATATTAGTGATATATTGTATTGATGTATTAACAACTTAAAACTCAAGAAACTTGATTACTTTTATCTTGTTGGTTTGATCATGTTTTTAAGGTATCTAACAATCATAATAAAGTTGTCATTTATCTAGAACTTAACTAAAAAGATAGTGCATATGAAACCAATTTCTTGACTCACCATCCCATAAAACTGATAGTCACAAAAATTATTTTGGATACATATATCTTCAGAATCATTTCATAAACAGCATTTATATTTTGGTTTATTCTAGTATATTTGATCTTATTTAAAAGGGGTGAAACTGGTGAATTTGATGAACATTAACTATAAATTGTAAAAATTGATCATCTAGAGTAACATAGTCTTTAGATGTGCTAAACAAATAAAAGTTTTTGTCTAACTAATTTTATAATGTTTTTCTTTTATCATGAGGGTTTTTTTTAATCCACGAGCATGAAAAATGTACCTGGCATTTCATTATATATTGGGTCAATTAGGACGAAGCTGCTGAAAAACAGCTGTTAATACTTTAGAGCTTTTGTTTTCAATCCTCACCTGAGGACAGGCTTATTGATTTTAGAGAAAGGGGAAGGAAGAGGGAAAGAGAGGGAGCAAAACATCGATGTGTGAGAGAAACACTGATGGGCTGCCTTTGGTATGCATCCTGACCAGGGACCAGACCCGCAATCCAGGCCTGTGCCCTGACGGGGAACGCAACCCTGCCAGTTTTTGGTTTTTAGGACTGTCCCCAAACAACTAAGCCACATCAGTCAGGGCCATATCTTAAAGATACATCTACATATTCTCCTATTTGATCTTCATCATCACCCTATAAGAAAACTCAACTCAATAAAATTAAGTGACTTGCCCACCATCAGTCAATCAATACCACAATAGGCTGCTGAAATCATGTCTCTAGGTTTTAAACACTGTTATCTTTACACGCATCTTTTGATCTCTTTTCATGAAATAGTCAATAGACGTTCTTGAACAACCATCTTATGTACAGTCTGTGTGATCCTCGTTGGTGGATATTAAACAACACAGTCTAACTGAAGAAGAGACAGACCGTAAGTTAGAAGTCTGAAGTCCTCCTCTCGGTTCCACTGCTGTCAGACCTGGGATAAGAGGTTTAATCTCGTGAGTCTGTTTCCTCTACTTTATATATGTGGCTACATAGAGTTTAAGAACATCATTTAACTCAAAAAATGATCCAAAACTATGATGGCCTAGTTTTCAAATATTGTGAGACCATTTAACAAAATTATGTCTCTAAGTTTTATCTTTGCAAGTTTGTATTTAGCACTTTCTTTAATTCTTAAAAACTATCTAATAAACTTGAAAATTATCTCATCTTTCCTACAAATTGACTCATCAGATTACAGGTATTGTTTAATGGGTAAGTAAATTGCAACTTAAAAAGAATATTAAGTAATTTCTCTGAACATTTCTAACATTTTTGTTTTTAACATCTATTTAAATTTTCAGTCTTTGGAGTCAGTGAGATCAACATCTATATATTTTTTTTCCTTTTAGGTACTTAAAATCTGAACAAATCAATGTCAATTTCCCATCAGGCTTAGAGACATATATTTTTTAAAAGCAGCAGAGTAACAGAGTTCATATTTTTGCTCTCCTTGACACTACTTAGGCCACCGTCAATTTCCAGACACGGCACTTTTAAAGGAATGTAATAATCTGGGGTATTTCCAGAGAAGAATCATCCACAGGATGAAGAGAGCCAAAATAATAAAATATGCTTACAATATTGAAGAAACTGGTAATATTTATAGTGCAAAAGTAGAGTCAGATCATTTTTTGACTATCAACATACTTTTGTATTTTTTATGATCAATATTCTGGAGGAAATAATGTAGCAGCTCAAAGTTTCATAATAAAGCAAAGACAAATTTACAGGGTGGAGCAAAAGGAGGTTTATAGTCATGAGTATGCAAAGCACAGAGTTTATTCTTATATTATTATTTATTAATCATTATATTGTTTTCCACATGAAGAACTTTAAGGCTACTTTTGCCCCGTCCTATATACCGCCCTTCTGCCATGCAGGTGCACACTTGCACAGCTCTGTCCAATACACACAAACCCAGTTTGGTAATTATATAATAGCGGGAACCAGATTTGTGTTTTATTTTTAAACCAATTCATCTATCTCAGAAAAAATAGGTGCTTCTTGGTAGATTCATATATTCACAGAGTTTCCAGTTACTATGTTGGTTTTTGCAGACATATCATGAAACAAAACTTCAAAATTCTTTCCTTCATGGGCTTATATTCTAGTGTAGTGAAACAGATAGGTAAGACAGCAAATAGAGTGCATGTAACTGCAGACCATGAAAACTGGTATAAAAAAATGCACAGATGAATGACCAAGAGGAAAAGACCACAGTACATAAGGTGGGCAGAAGAAGACTCTTTGAGGAGGTGACATTTAAATGAGTATCTTTCACATAAAAATGTCAGCCATGTGTAGAACTGAAAGAAACACAACTCAGGTACAGGGATAAAAGAAGGTGAAGACTGGATTTAGAGAGCACAGTGAAAAAATAGCATTAACAAGGTAGAGGATTTAGAGGGTTGGGCTAGGGGGAACTACCTACACGGCAGTATGAAGAGAGCCATGGTGATGGATAGACAGGTTCACTTTATCAGTGGCAGAAAGAAACATGGGGGCAAGGTGTGAGCGAGTTGTTCCTGACACCCATGTTACACACAGAAGAAAATGAACTCAATAATATTATTAAATCTTGGAAAATTATTTCTGAAGTACAAGGACTTTTGAGGGATTTTTTCCCTTACTTTCCAAAATTATTCTCTATACAGAAACCTACATGAAAATATTTACAGCAACTTTCTTCTTAATTGTCAAAACTTGGAAGCAATAGCCCTGGCTGGTGTAGCTCAGTGGATTGAGCGCGGGCTGGGAACCAGAGGGTTCCAGTTCGATTCCCAGTCGGGGCACATGCCTGGGTTGCAGGCCAGGTCCCCAGTGAGGGCCATGTGAGAGGCAACCATACATTGCTGTTTCTCTCCCTCTCTTTCTCCCTCCCTTCCCCTCTCTCTAAAAATAAATAAAAATAAAATCTAAAAAAAAAAAAAAAACTTGGGAGCAATAAAGATTTTCTTCAGTAGGTAGATAGATAAACTGTGGTATATTCACACAAGAAAATATTATTCACCCTGAAGTGGAAATGACCTATGAAGTCACAAAAAATGGAAGAAACATAAAAATACATACTGCTAAGTGAATGAAGTCCATCTGAGAAAACTCCATACAGTGTGAGTACAACTATATGATATCCTAGAAAAGGCAAAAGTGTGGAGACAGTAAAAAAAAAAAACAAAAACAATGATTGCCTAGGGTTGTGGGAGGGAGGGATAGAGAGGCAGGGCACAGGGCAGTTTTAGGGCAGTGAAAGTATTCTGCATGATGCTACAACGATAGATACATGTCATGACATATTTGTCAAAACCCATAGAATGTAGAATGTCAATAGTGAATTCTCATTTAAACAATGGACTTGAATGGTTATGATGAGGCTCGTGGGTTATAACAGATGTGCCAGTCTGGTGGGCTGTTGGCAACGTCAGGGGCTATGCATAGGCAGGGCAGGGAGGGCATGTGAAATCTCTCCATTTTGCTAGGAACCTAAACCTCTAAAAAAATGGTCTTAAAAATTAAATTATAACAATTTATTTAATCGATTCTCAAATAATACTCTTTAAGTATGTGAAAAATGTGGCTTCTGTGGGTCTGGAACGTGCATTCATTTATTCAATACTTACTGAGCACATTTTATGTACCAGTAACTCTTCTAAGCAAAGGGAACTAAATAAATCAAAATGTATAACTTCAACAAGTTTGAATTATAGTGGAAGAGACATTGAATAAGAAGTTAAGTATTGTATAGCTCTGATGGTCATTTTTGTATTTGATTTCGGATTCAATTTTTGCCCTTTTCTGACCTCTGTGTATCAGGTAATTACACACCCCAGGCTTCCTCAATCTCAGATTTCCAGGTAGGTTTTTCCAATTAGAGCACTTAAGGGATCCTGGAGGGTGTGAGGAGAGAAAAAGCCAGGGTATTTCAAACCTCTTTCTAATTTTGGAGGTTTCTCTCACAGCAGCTGTGTCTCCTGCTTCCTCCAAATCTGCAGCTCTTGCTTGACAGCTCCTCAGATACATGCAAATTAAATGCAAATTAAAAATATAATGAGATACTATTTCACATCCGGATTGACAAAAATTTAATAATCGGACAAAACCAAATGTTGTCAAGCAATGGGAAGACATACTCTTTTGGCGGAAGTTAAAATTATTAAAACACATTTGAAAAACAGATCTGACGGTGACAGAGAAGTTGAAGATAAACAAATCCTACTACTCATCAGTTCTAATTATACACTATAAAGATACATTTGCACATGTGAACCAAGAAAAATATATGAGAATGTCTATAGCAGTACTTAGTTTCTGTAATAGAAAGAATTTGCAATACCCTGCAGAAAATAAACATTTAGAGGAAAATAAATAAATAAATTTTATTTATATGCATTTGCTGTAGTGTTCTATCAAAGTATAAGTGACTGAACTAGAGATTCATGTGTTAACATGGGTGGACTTTTAAAAAATCCACTTTGAATGAATAAAAGCAATCATATCACAGAATATACACACACAGTACAATTCCATTCATCTAATGTTAAAATCGTGCAGAACTAAATATTTTTCATATATTCAGACATAAAAGGTAAACTACTCATTTAAGAAAAGAATTGGTAAAGAAAACCTCATGATAGAATTATGGTGGGGAGGGATTAAGAAGGAAGTTGAATTTGAGGATGGAATCTTAGGTGTTTACAAGGTCATCAGTGTTGTCCTCTCTCTTAAGATGATGCATGGCTACATGGATGCTCATTTATTATTATATTTTCTCTCTTACTTATATATTAAGATTATTTTGTACATTTGTAATTTTTCATAATTAAACTAGAATTGATGCAAATGTATACCTCTATAAAATTATCATAGTATAATTATTATGGATTATAGCAAATATAAATAATACTACCTAGTGCATAAAACACATTTCAAAAATATAAGAAATGTATAGGCAATGCACAAGACAGATATACTAGAAGTTAACAAACCAGAAAAGCCAGCCTAGCAGAAAAAAATACTTAGTTGTCAGGACATTTATATGCCTTTTCTGTCACTCTCCTGGAAAGTGGTTACCACTGAGTACTTGTAATCTTCACTTTTTCATTTAATTTTAAGTAGACTGATGCATATACAGAAGACTTTGAATAATAATGGATATCAATACCAGGCTATTTCCCTATAAGGACTCATATTTTTCCCAGTCAGAAATACCAGTAAAATATTTTTCTAAGGGCTCAAATCCTCAGGGAATACATCAATAAAATGAATCCAGTTGTCATCTCACATGCCAATTTTTACAATGCAGTGCATTCTTTGAAATCACACCGTAGGCTACTTAATCACAAAGTGGAAAGTTCAATTCTATTAATTTATCTGTTTCAAGATATGTGATATTAGTGACAAAATTATAAAATGAAACATATGTCAACTTTGACTTACTTGACCTTTGATAAATATTGGTTTTGCTATGGAAGTATCCATTCAATCAGAGAGAATAATGACTCTTTGAAGATGGAACTTCTTTATTCTATGCTATTTTCCCAAACCAAAGTAGCTGTCATAAGAATTTAGAACTTTCCCATGTGTGCAGAAATGATGCACAGTGGCAAAGATTTTGATATTTCTATAGAAGATTCAATATAAAGTTGAATATCACATTGCAGTTAAAATAATAACACCAAATAGACCTAGAGTACTTATATTTTAGGTAGCATTTTAAGTACTTGACAGTTAATAAATCATTTAATTATTAAAATTACGTGAGGTAAGTAATATTATTAACTTCTTTTTACAAACGAGAGCACTGATGCACAGAGTAATTATAAAGACTTGCCATTCTTCAAACAGCTCATAAGAGGAATTTTAATGCTGAAAATGCCTTCAAAAGTTCTCACCCTTGGCCACTAGTTTCTATGGCCCCCAAAGCATATAGGAGTTGGGCTAGAGCAGGAGCAAATGCAAGTGCAGGCAGGGTTTTAAAAAGTCAATCTTGATAGAACCATTCAAGTTACCTCTTTAGGAAACTTAATTATGGATAGGCAGGTGATGGGTTGGTATAGGCAACTTGAGTCATAGTTAAACTAATGAGGGGGGAAAAGACACGTGGAGGAAAAGTATTCAGATAAAGAGACACAGTGAAGTTGGGTGATTATTGTTCAGTACCTTGGAAAGTTCCCTGGCAATGTTCAACTTAACCTCTGGCATTTGATCTGCTGAGTCCTTTTAGTTTTACAGTCTCTGCAAATAGAATTAGAATTACTTCCTTGTGTACTCAACGTTTGCCTTTTTGAAAACTTTAATTTTGGAACAGTCTCAAACTAAAGGGGAAGTTGTAAGTTCATGACAAGGACTTGTCCCCATCTCTAAAACATTTGAAAGTAACTACATTGATGCATGATTCTGACTCATCCTTTTCCTGATGATGTGCACTTTTATCACTTAATTGACATGATGCTTGCCAGGCTTCTCAACTGTAAAGATACTCTGTTCTTCTTTGTAATTAACATGATTTTGTCACAAGTTAATTTGAAATTATGTAAATAATAAAGATGTAAATGTGAATGTGTACAAACATGTCTCCACCATTCTTTGAGTACTTCCTTGTGCTAGGACAATAAGATATGATAGTTCTCCCTGACATGTTCACTGGCTTCTCCTTAGAGCACCAGTCTTTTCTTTAAAGAGTCATGGCTCCCATCATCACACAATACATGCATAAAAGTATGTATATGCCTGTGTTTCTGTGTTTGTAAATATATGTATAAATGGAAATCAATCCCCTTATAGGTAACGAATCTCCCTTCACTCCTGCTGTCCTTCTCCTGCTAGTTCTCTGACACCCCACACCGGGCCACAGTGTCACTGCCATGCAGGAGTTCTTGCTCTGCTGGGACCCCAGTGCTCTGTGTTAAAGATCCTACATATGTATGGCTTTTCACCTAGATTCAGTTTAAATTATCGCATTAGGTGATCGACCTTAGGTAAGCATTCTATTCACTCATCCATTTTTCCATTTATTCAATAATTAGTTATTAGACCATTCTTTGAAATTCTAGTTTCTTTTCATTCTGTACTGTAGGCTATACGGAAACATTGGGAAAAGTTATGTTGCAGACCATGGGTTTTACTTCAAACATTTTCTTATTTAAGAATGAATAGTTCTGAAAAAGAAATAGTAGCTTTATTACAATCGATCTCCTGAGCTGTCTCTGGGTCTGGGCCCACTGCTCTCCTGGGAGGAAATTTTGGCCTGTGGCTCTGCTGAGTTACCAGAAACTGTGATTATGGATGTGAGGCTGTCATTCTGTTCTAGGAGCTGACTTTGGAGCCAAGAAGATTAACTGATGCCAGAATGAAAAGCACAATTCAACAGCCTTAAAGGGACTCTGGAGGTACCTGGGATTAAAAAAAAATAGTTGCTAAATTTCTTTTTTAGGGTTTTCTATACCTTTAAACCTACCTTCTTATGTCGCTTTTCCCTCTTTATTTCTTTACATAAAATGACTTTTTAAGAAAATGAAATAAAGATAAAAATAGATAATGGCAAGAACAATTTTCTATGCAAAAGTACATATGCAAAAAATCTCTTGAAATGAATTCAATTAAGCTTTTCACCTAAATGATATCACTTAACATTAAAACTAGCAAAATCCCTGTGTTTTCATGAAAAACAAAAACAAACAAACTAACAAAAAAAATCAGCTTTTTTTTCTGGGACAATGTAGGAGACAAGATGAGAGTGTTATATCCCATTAGAATTCTGAGATTTATAAGCCACAGGCAGGAATTTTCAACCTACCGCAAATTTATTGGCTCTATGTTCAGACTGCGGTTTATCCCTACGGGTGATAAAAGTTTCTCCCACAATTTGTTCTGTGGATGAATTTAGTATTACAGTTAAATCAAATGAGATGCAATTAAGTGTCACAACTGTAATTTTGGAATAAAAATATGTCCTAGATGTCAATAAATGCAGTGTTGAGTTGAGAAAAATGCAACAAACATGATGTTTAAAAGAAGTTGTTTTTTTTTTGTCAAGTCCTCTCATCTCAGGCTTCTGATTTTTCTTCCTATACAACTTATGAGAAGCTTCTATCTTTATTTATTACTTCTCTATGACCCAAAGTTTCAAATTAATTGTTACTTTCAACTTTGTCCTCATTCTCAATGTTCTCTTTTTCTTTGATTACCTATCTTGTTTGATCTCCCAACCTGCTTCTAATGTTTGTCTCATCATTGCCCAGATTCTCTCCATCCTGG